>CABFOV010000974.1:5875-84047 GCA_902141375.1 Timema poppense
GGCAGACAGGGGGGGGGGGGTAAATAGTAATACGTTCCATGTGGATCGAAATCAAAGAGACAGACAGACAGCTAGATAGACAGACAAAAAAAGAACCACAGGGAGCTGCGGTATCTTTGTAATAACCTCGGGCTACAAGAGAATTGGATATTCACTCCTGTAAAGATACCGAGTAGGCTCCCGTTCGAGAATGAGAATTGGGTTTGTACTTGCAGAATGCGAATCACTTCAACGTGTGACCTAAATATCCAAAGAAACCAAGGAAGGGCGTTCCAAGTAAGCTAAGTAGATGATCGCCCTACGTTCCCCTTCACTAATGCAGAATAGTTTTTTTTATAACGTCATCTTGTAAATGACGTGACCATCCTAATCAAATGAAGAGAGTATTCCTATGTGAGACGGTTAGATGAAAACCATAGTTTAACCTCTAATAAATTAAACTTTTAATATCGTTAGGACTATCTGGCGCCAGTTATGAATGCTTTTTCTTTATCACCGTATCTTACTACCTCTTCGGGATGTATTTTATTTTCACTTAAGTGAGGTACTTAGCTTTCACTTTCTTAACAGACTGGTTACATACGAACACGACTTATTAACTAACTTAAATCTATAAAATACACAGGATACAGCCCCCGTCTGTTAATTATTCACCGTAAAGGGGGGAAAACACATTTTATCAATGATAAAAAAATTGACCCTGCCAAGAATCAAACCCTGGACCCTTAGCTCAGTAGACAAGACTCGCTACTGATTGACCTAAGGTGCCAGACTTCAGTTTATATGCATGATAATAATTATCCCTCTAATGGAGTAGAGATGAGGAAATAATCACTTTAGAGGTGATCCACCCACATTTGTGTGGAGGTAGAGGGGAAAACTATTCAGGGGAAAAGACCCCTCAGTAGACCTGACCAGGATTTGAGACTCAATATCCCTGTCTTTAGAAGGCCAGTATAGCATGATAGTAACACTATAGACCATTCGACACTGGAACCGGTAGTAACGGATATCAACTACTTAAAATATACTGCCTAGGTAGAATGGATGAGACGGTAAAGTTTTAATAAACTTCATCAACCTTCATCCTAAAGAAATATTAGAAGTCCGTATATAAAAATAAATAGCCCTTTATCTTTTTAGAATAAAATCTCATCCTTTCATCGGAATCACTAGTGATATTCTCGTTCCTACTATAAATTTAACTCGCTAAATAAATAAACAATAGAACGTTTGCATTCCTACAAGTTATTATTTAAATAGTGAGAGCGCAATAAAATTGCAGATAAAATGTATATGTACATCTGTATAATGTTTGTGTGTCTGTTAGATATTGAACCAAAATACCCACATTGGTCAGAAATGGAACAAACGTTGGTCATAAATGAAACAAACATAGATTTCGTTGAAGACTAAAAATTATTCATTTTTAGGGCCGACGAACTTTATTTATTGCAATTCTAGTCAGATAATACTTAAAAAAGGATAATATTACATGTAAGACAATGGAAGGATTAGAATCGCATTACGTCAACTATTTTTTCTTTAAAGTTAACCTTTATGTTTAAAAAAAATGATCATTTCAGTCTTCGTATCTTGAGAATGTTGGAAGACGCTGGGAAGTTGGCTTACAGGTGGTCCTTTCTGCATGGTGTAAAAACTGTTTTGGTAGAAAAAAAGGAAATTTGCTGATTGGTAGCTAAAATGAAAAGCCAATAATATTGATTTATAATCATTTCTAGATAGTAGAACCAATACGTCTACCTCTATGGTCTAGTGGTCAGAGCTTATAGCTGTATATCCAAAACTTCCAGAATTTTCCGTGAAGCAGTTGGTCTGCCTCAGCTTCATGAGGAAAAATGAGGAGCTACTTGAATCAAAAAAATAGCTGCTTCAGTCTAAAAAGACTGAGATTAACGGCCTAAAGTTCGTTGGTTGTGCGTATCCCATGACACCCTCTATTAGCAGAAATTGGCACTATCTTCGCCAGCTAAAGGTGGACGCTCAATCTGTATAGCTCTATAGCAGGCTGACACCCTGGAGTTTTATTAATAGAACCTAGTTGATGAGTTAGGTCTTGGGTCAGCCTATAAAAGTTGAATCAGGAAATCCAACGTTACTTACCGAGAGATATGGTGGTTACATCCGGTAGACGGAAATGTGGATGTGGCCGTAGTAGAGTATAATACAGTTTTAAACAGCAAGGCCCCTCTTTCGCTCCCTCCTACTCTAGACATAAAAACTCCCAATTATAGAAGCCATAGGCGGCATTTCCTTGAGCGCTCTTTGGCGGAATATGACGAGCTCTGTGTAAGACTTTCGGTAATGGCAATTAGAGGTGCAGTAGTAATGGAAATAAGAGGAGGCTTATGTATTAATTAAGTTTACGGTTTTAGAAATGAGGAATATTAAATGTACAGGATGTGTATCCACATTGGCGTAAAGGGAGAGTGAAAAACCATTTTGGAAATACCATCCTGAGTACACCCAACCAGTATCGACTTTCAAACTCATCTAATTTAAGTGGTTCTCCCTTTTAAAATGTTAGTAAATAATATTCCTCTAAAAGAAATTTAAAGGTGGCACATCCTCAGCAAGTTTTTGAAATTTGCATATTCTAAAAGCTATTTAGAGTGGTTCTCGCCTTTAAATTCTTGACAGACGACAAAATTCAACCACTTTTGCCCAGTTTTTTCCCTATGTGCAAAATGCAAGCACTATTCCCAATGCACCAAACCTAAGCATAATTATCGGTTTTCCTGATCAGTGGAAACTCTGGCACAGTTAGATTTTACACNCCCTATGTGCAAAATTCAAGCACTATTCCCAATGCACCAAATCTAAGCATAATTATCGGTTTTCCTGATCAGTGGAAACTCTGGCACAGTTAGATTTTACACCAATTGACTACATATTGATAAAAAGAAATAGTAAATTTGTTTGAGAAATCATTTAATCAAAAATTGCAAGAAATATTACTTAACCAAACCAACGCTGATAAATGTAATATCATTAATTTTTTATAATATACATTTAAAAAATAGGTTATTATGATTTATTAGATTGAGTTATATATATAATAATTATTTTAACTTCAATTTACTAAATTATAGTGCCAACCAACAGTCCCAAGACCTATAACAGGTCACCAATGAAAAATACATACTAATACGACAGCATATACGATAATTACAAAAAGAAATCAATAATTATCACTAAACAAAAATTGAAATTACTAAATGAGTATCCTAATTTGATAAATTAAAGCATAGTGATTACATTTGAGAAATAATCAAAGTTATTTATATTAAACCAATCAAAATGAAAGGTATAATTCAAAGTATTTAAAAATTAATTGTAATATTAATCATATAATAATTATTTAAATATGTGTTAATTCAACCAACTTTTCAAATGTGATAAATTTAGCATCGTAAACGTCTGCATCAGTGGGCCTACGAACTAAGTGCTAGGCTCATCTAATTGGTTTTATGGTTACAGGAATGTAGAGGTTCAAATCCACGCCCATAAGCAAATTCTGTCTCATTTTAAAATTTTATCTGCCTTATCCTTGTCCTAATAGCGTAATTAATATGCATATAGCACAGACAATTACTAATAAAGCAAGGTGGCAAAAAACTACTACAACAAATTGTTTCATACGAATGGAAAGAATATTCTATTTCCGTGATGTTTTGTAAAAAGAAATACTTTAACAAACATAGCAAATTATACTCTATGGGCTACAATGAATTGGAATAAAATGTGTGTTGTGCTTGCTTCCCAACGCCTTTCTCCCTTAAAACGAATTATCCAATTTTTATATTTATATTTAGCTGTGGCCTAAATTCGATATGTACGTGCCATGAGCTGTCATATGTTAAGTACATGTTAAATATTAGCTTTACGTAAAGAGTATGTGCACCCCACTTTATACCTACCGACAAATATAAATAAAATAAAAGTGTACAAGAGGGTTAGTAATCGATATCGTAATATTCTTTACCCTCTTTTATATTTTTACCCACTGTAAAAGTTAATTTTTGCCGGCCTTATTATATCAACACACGATAATTTCTATGAGTGAGAGTGAAATGGCCTACCAATTTTCCCAGGAGAGGTATTTTGAAATACTTTCCGGGGCTCTTTTACATGCCACATTATACATGGTACCGACGGCTTTACTTCCCCTCCGAAGAAAGTTGTGCTATGGAGTTGTATCGCTCAATAAAAGTGTGTCGACCCCAGTTGGGTTTGAACTCATGATCATCGGGTCCTGAAGAAAGTACTTAACCTAGACTACCGTAGTTGACGATCTCCAAGTTACTACTCATCCGAGCTAAACTAATATTTACGTTAGTAGCTTAGGAATGATAACGGTAGAATTTAGAGGAAATATATCTGCATTTGTGTGGAGGGAGGGAAGGAAATTTTTAAGGAAAATCTATCTCAGAACACCCTATCACTAATCGGATCCTGAGCAGTGGCGTGTTAAGGAATGTTTTCGAGGAATGCAGGGCTTGTTGACACTGTACCTGTGATATGTTTTAAACCATTTCGTTCCCATTTGATAACTCTTACATAGAATAGACTCTACATTGAATAATTAGCATGATAAGTTTTTTTTTATCACAAACTGGTTAAGGTTATATTCATATATGATAATTACTATAATGAGGTAGGCATTTTAGAAGTAATTTACCCACATTTGCCTGGAAGGAGATTGGGATACCATTTAGGAAAAATCACCCTCAGTACACCCAACCGGGATGCAAACCCCGATATTTCCGTCATCAGCAGGCCAGTCTAACACGAGAATGACTCCTTAGAACAGGGTGGTCCAACGTTTTCCATCCGAAGGGCCAAATATTAGCATCAATTTTTCACCCCGGGCGCAAGATACATTTAATAATGCCATCAACTTAATATAGGCCTACAAACAATACTCAATAAACGATAACTACTTTCAATACTTATAATAAATTGTATTTTTGTTTGATAAAAGCTTCCAAGCTAACAAACTTTCACAAAACAATTTAGCATTATAAATATATTCATACATAATTATGTTCATAAATCAAATAAATGTATAATAAAATTCAATCATGAGAATACTTTTATTTAAATTATTAGATCTTTCCCATCCCCCACAGAAGATTTACCTTTTATTTCACTCCAGGATTCTGTGAGGACCACATTTTCATTGAGCGCGGGCCGCCAGTTGGACCACACTGCCTTAGAACATTCGGCTAATGAAGCTGGTGAGAATGTATTATCATTGAGATTCGGTCTCTCTCGCATTAAATTGAATTGCCAGGTACTGGCCAATTCCGATTCAAATCCCGCTCGGTAGAATTAAGAATCTTCTTTCTTAAATGGTTTCCCACTCTCCATACATGAAAATGGGAGTACATTTCCTCTATAAGTCTACCTTCCTAATCCCTATCTCACAACTGTAATTAATGTATGCGCATAATCTAAACAAACACTAAGACGTGATGACAAAAATATAATAAATAGGAGAACCTATCCTAAATTTATCTCTCATGTCAAGGGTGGACACCAGAGCTTAAATCGACTTATTTCGTTGTTGCTGTGGCTTCGGAGCTCCAACCAATCTCGACTAGTACAGTTTCACACTTGTAAACACGTTGTGTGATACTGTTTAGAGTGTTTTCACATGCTCTGTCCTATGTGTTCTCCCCTTCCACTCCCCTCTTCCTCCCTGACAACGGTGTTTAACACGCTCATTCCGCCTGCACTTGTCGAATTGATCTTCTATATACTCACTCAGCCCTAAAACATACCAAATCTCCCTGCCCCCTAAGCCCCCAGACCGATTTTATTCCACTCCTCAAATAGGTTCAGAATTCTGAAAGAAGCGTGAGCTTAACATAATGAATTTGTCCCTAAATAAAATTAGACATCAAAAGAGTGCCTCAAATAAATAAAGGTTTTCAATATTTTAAATAGATACGATTCTTTTTTAAAGGTCACATTCAAGTAATATATTCGGACTTATATCATCCAAATCAACTTTTTATCATTACGTATTACTACCTATATGTTCAGTTTATAGACATACTAGTGGATCGTTGTAGATTATTGCACTAAAATGTATTCTAAACTTTTTATTGAGAACATTTTTATATAATTTTTCCTTACTCAACTCTCTAGTAAAAAGCTTACTCGTCAAAAGACTACAACTTTACATATATATTTAACTTTCAGTGTTTAATTTGAATCAAAACGTATATTTTCCTCCTTCACGTAACAATTAGAACTTTAAAACGACGTCTGTACCAGCTATACATCTATTTGTTGCACCAAAACATTCGAGCAAAAATCTAGGTATTATTTTTAACCAAAGAGAAATATTTTACTTAGCGATATTCAACTACAAAAATCATGGTTTCCAAGGTGATGGAAATAAATAATTATTATACAGATGAACTACTGCCCACACAGAAGGAAATATGGAAAGTTCGCTAGGAAACATGGGCTTTTGTTTTAATCTACTATTTTCGCAGACATTCCAGACCCATAACCTTTAAAATGATTGGACATCTGTCGAAATTGGTTCAGACATTTTCTCGTAATTGAAATTACATAACAAGGGCCTATCAAATTATAGATAAGAGCAGAGGTACATATTTAAAGACAAAGGAGAGGAAGGATGAAATTAATCAATGCATATATATATATATAACCTAATATCATTGGTATGTTTGATAAATATAAAAATAATGAACCCAATCTTTCTATTGTTTACACCATACCCCTAAATTAAGTGTTGAGTTGGTATTATTTGTAACCAGAGAAAAATATTTATTTATATAGCTAGACTCTTGCACAAATTAGAGGTTTCCATGGTGATGTAAGCAAAGAATGAAAAGATGAAAATTCTATGAGAAATTCAGTTTTAATTTGGAAACTACTACTTTTACCAACATCTTGGACCACTAAATTTAAAATGCGAGTTAAGTGATTCCCTCGTAATTTCTACTACTGGAAACGGGATTATCAAATTTTATCTTTGATGTACTAATTAGGCTAAGGAGATAGGGATTAGGAAGGTTGAATTGAGAGAAAGTGTACCTACATTTACTTGGTGGGAAAATGGAAAATCATTTAGAAAAAAACACCCTCAGTACACCAGACTGGGATTTCCCTGAATAGTTTCCTGCTCTCCCACCACGCAAGTGTGGGTACATTTTATCTAAACTTCATCTACCTAATCCCTACCATATTAGTGTAAATAAATTAGTAGTATATAACTCGAACGGGTAAAAATACATGAAGTTACAAAAACAAACTAAATGTGTGTGTCTGTCTATTGTGAACAGTGCCGCCCAACATCGACGACTCCTTGAGCAGCTCTGACGTCATCGTGCGCGAGGGGGCCAACGTGACACTGACGTGTCACGCGACGGGTTCACCTGGACCCAGCGTCAAGTGGAAGAGAGACGACGGCACAAAGATCGCCGTCAACAAGACTCTGTCTGGTGAGTGTGATTTGCGACGCAGCAGTAAGCCTAAAATCACTTGGCCTGGATTGATTTAGCCCAAAGATCAAGATCAAAAGTGTGTTGGCCTAAAACCAGATACGATTAAAAATAAACATTGGATATATTTTTGATTAAATATCTTTTAAATGTTTTCAAACCAAGCCCATTAATGTTTGTTTATCCACGAATCTTTCGATTTTGAACAACTTGACATTATTTTTTTAATAAAATATTTTCGAATATAGCTTTAGTATTTTATCAATAAATACATTTATTTTTTATATCATAAACGTCTTTTACTAGTATCAATCCAAATCATTTAATTTAATTTACTGACACTCTATAAGATGTATTCCAAAAAAGGATACTGCTGTATTGTCTATTCTAGGAGTAAAATATTAAATTCGTCACTTTAATGGACAATAATAATAGTTAAAAAATTACGCATGGAAACAGGAACCTTTGTCTCAGTAGGTCAACGATCTATTACTGAGTTGTACAGGGTTCGCCCCATGATCAGGGCCATTCCTTGAACATAGTTTAAGTTTGAGTCCGTGATGGGCGTGTTGGAATCGTCAGATACATTTAAGTAATACTATTGGTTAAAGTCAGCATTTTTACAGTTTTTAGAGCAACCATAAATAAAATATTTCTCAAGTTGACACATTTTGTTTGATTTACTATAATTATATTCGACTATAATTCTGTATTTATATAAAAAAAACTTTATCATTAAGTACCACTATGCTTATTACAAATATTAAATAACCGTTGAGATCAATACGTGAAGAAGATTAAACTAAATGTATTTACTGGAGCATTGCTTTATTTATTCCGTTAAAAAACCTTTTGTTCCAAAAACAATAAAAAAGTACTGACTTTAACTTTATACACTCCCTCCCACCTTGATAACTCAATAAACTGATGCCCTTTCCCTTCCCTGGCAGTGTTGGAATGGGAAGGCGAGGTGTTGGAGCTCTCGAGGATTAGCCGTCTCGACATGGGCGCCTACCTCTGCATAGCGTCTAACGGCGTTCCTCCTACAGTCAGCAAGAGGATTAAAGTCAGCGTCGACTGTGAGTATACCATACTTATTTCCTTCCTCCTAACTCTAGATTGTTGACCTCGGTCACATACACCAGACCCACAGCTTCCTGGTTAAAATAGCTGCGCTCATTGGAAGAGCTTGAGTCCTTCAACACACAGATCGTTCTAAAGGTAAAACAAATTAAGTAGCCATTTTTAAAAACAGTTTACTAGATGGTTTTTCTAGAGGACTACAAGAATTGCCTTCTAGTGACAAGAAACCAGGTTTCACAAAACTATGTTTAGGTAGTAGCCCCACACACCCCAATGGCATAAGCCAGACCCCCAAACGAGCTTACTCAGACCGCAAATTACACAAAAGAACAACAATCTACCTTCTTTTGTTCAAGATATTGTTTGCAAATTGTCTAATTGTAAACAATCTTCAAATACGTCAACTAGTAGCTTGTCTAAAAAGGTTTGTTTATTGAAAGGAGGTAAAGAGATTGAGTTGGAGAGAGGAGGGGGGGGGGTTGGTATCTGAACTAGTGTTTTAGGACCAGCATTTCTTTACAACGAACAATTTGAAAGTGAGCTGTTTCACTTGGCAGTGTTATCTTTGAGAATTGAAACTAGCACTACTCAGTGCCCAAGGACTTAATCTGGCCCTAGAAACGCAGTTTAACACCCGTAAGGCTAAGTGACTGGTGTATACCTGGTCTGTGACCTCAGTATCATTGGGGTAAAGCATTCACCTAAGAGCTTGATGTTCGGTGGTTCACAACCAGCTGAGGTTGATGGATTTTTCTTGAATGATACACATCTGTATTGCAACTTTCGTTGGAAGGGAAGTAAAACCGTCGGTCTCATTTTGATTATGTTATGTAAATTAACCGTGAAATTTATTTGAAAATACCTCTCTGGAAAAATTTATAGGCCCTTTCACGCGCTCTTTTATCGATTCCGCGTGTAAGGAGACGAGGAACCATCAAATATATTGAAAGCTCCTAATGCATTTGATTGATACCAGATGGTGCAGACAGCACTAACCACCCGAAGGGTTGAGCGCTTACCCAGTTCCGGATGGATATAAATCACATCAAACTAACCTCTGGGTTGTTGACTTGATAATAACTCTAGATAAGTGTTTCTCAAGCCATATGAGAAGTTTGTCTCTAGAGAAGTAGTTCCCAACTGGTGTGCCGTAGCACTTAAGTGTGCCGCCAAATTTCCCAAGGTTTTAACCCAACACCATCTCACGATATATCTACTATTAGTACCAGTTTTAGCCACCTGAAGTATTATAACAATATAACTATAAGTAGACTATTTAGCTTTCCGTTTCAATTGGAATACATATTGTGACATGCCAATTTATATCTGTATCTTTTGTGGAGAACGCTTGAACAATGAAAAAAATGCCCCGAGTAAAATGAAGTAGCATCTAACCACCAAACATTCCGGTGAGTCCCAAAAACCATCATCATATTTTGAACACTTTTTAAAATCACAACAAAAGGAAGAAACTAAAATGGAAAATATGGTTTAGGTCTTAGATAGTGTACCTGAGACGTCATACAAAGTTGCTGAATTGATCCTAAAAAAGCAAAAAAATGGCCAGTTTATGAGGTCATTGTTGAAACCATGGTTATACAAGAAGAGCAGATTTAAAAAGTGACCAACCTGTTGCTGTAATGTCTGAAGGACATTAGTCAAAATGTTGTTGAAAAAATTTCAGTAGGTGGGAGATTTTCTCTGCAAATGGAAGAGCACCGTGAAGTTAATACACTATTGTCTGCATTTATATACTTATAATTTTAATCATCTAAATTTAATAGATACATATATTTTACTACAGCCTTTATACAAGTGTTCGGAGAAAATATTGTCTTCCAATTAGTGTGTCCTGAAGTGGAAAAGTTAGGAATCTCTCTTTTAGAGAAAAATACGAGAAAAATACATTTAAATATTACCCTTTTTCACGTAAGTTTAGCGATAAAAAATGTATGAATCGCAGATGATTGTTTTCGATCATATTTAAGAGTTTTGACAAATGAGACCCGGACATGAAATTGATCCTTGGACCCTTGGTTTAAACACTACACTGCGCCAATGAGCCATCTATGTGGTTGTCACATCCCCAAGGCTACTACCCCAATGGTCACTTTAAAGAACTAGACTCTGACGTGAAGCTAGAGCGTCAATTTGAATGGATATTGTCTCAAAGCTATCATCAACTACTTTTCACAGATCTATGTCTATAAAATTTTTGTTTGAAATCAAACAAATTATCGTGTTCCTTTTAGTTATACAGTTTGCCACTTAAACAACGCTTTGGTGCTTACGTTTAGTATTATTTTTAACAATGATACTAGGATTACTAGCAAATTGATCTAGAGATACAGAGGATATAGTAGGATTTGGGTAAAATTAACTTTAAAAAATACAAACTTACTTGCGGTCAACAGAGATATTATTTCTTTATATTAGAAATATTATGTTGTATTAATATTATCTATCAAAAATTGGCAGATGAAGATCATATATCTCGACGTATGAATACATGAAAATGTTTTCAGTAGCTTTTATAACTGTTAAAAATGAATGGTGCAATGCACCTCACATACTCTCTCTTTTACCTTAATATAGAGATATTTACTAAAAACTCGTTAGATTTATGAAACGAAATAACACATATTGTTGCAGAAATTCTCCATCAAAGAGCATAAATGGTATAATATAAATGGTTACAGCAAAGAGCATAGTAATTTCAATTGTCAAAAAGCTCAATACACAACCTATATTTGATTATAGCTCAGAAACTATTAATTTTATAAAATATATTTTAAATAAGAGAATTTTACTTTTAATAGGGGCTCACCATCTTTACAAAGATTATTTAATTCGTACCTCAAAATCATTTTCATGGGAAATGTTAAATAATACCTGGATACCAAAATTAATCAAAATCGTTAGGGTGGATTTTTAGAAAATCATTCTTCTCTTTTGGTTCTTCAATAAACTACCCTTAATTTTAGGGTTAGATATCTAATCCCACCAAATACCCACTCGGGGGAACTTTATGGAAATCATATACACCAAGTCTTAGCCCAAAGGCTAAAATGGTTTCAGTTCTAGGCCGGGATACAAACACACACAGATGGCATCGAAAAACCCACTTTTTTTTGATTCAAGGGGGCATGAGACATTGACATTTTTATTAAAAACTCGAGATTGATTTTTTTACGTTCACAATACTTCTCTCTCCTAGGAGACGTAACAAAGCAAAGAGTCACTTCCAATATAAATTAGACTCTACATTAAATTACCTATTTCAAGACATCTAGAACCCTTTCTTCATATTATTTGGCCAATATACACTTTTATGGTTATTAGCGTAGATGTTTACAAATGATATAACTGCTTTGAGCAACATTTAATCACTTTGAAATGTCGGAGCTCACACAATGAAAGATATTAACGCTCTGGCTTTCACTGCACCTCGCCAGTAAATTAAATACGAGATAGTAAAACGAGAATACCCCAAAGAGGGAAACACGTTTAGGATACTTGTGTAAATTGCTCGTAGAGGGCTGGAGAAAAAGATGTTATTCTTGTCATCAATTGCTTTTTGTTGGGTGTTTTAGTCCGTCCAAGTAGATTCATAAATAGCATCATTTTAAAACTTGTGACAGTCATTTTGGGTCTAACAACATATTAGCATCCGTTCTGTCGATATAAAATAATCATCGACATAAAATAGTAATAAATACTGTATATTTATAAAGGGTATGTATATATGTGACTAAGCTAAATTATATGATTAATGTATACCTATTAGTGATAATACTGTAATGTGAATTGATATGTATATTAGCACCACATCTTACTACCCATTCGGCTTATACGCTTATGTACTAATTACGCTAAAGAGTTAGTTGAATTTAGAGGGAGTGTACCCTCATTTGCATGTAGGGAGAATAGGAAGCCATAGAAGGAAAATCACCCCCATTACACGCGACCTGGATCGAATCCCGATCTCCCTGTCATCGACAGTCTATTCTATTGCAAGAGTAGTGTCCAAGACCATGTGGCCACCAAAGTGGGTTGATATTAATAGTTACACTAATGTCATTTGAAATTAAAGGATGTCCTAACAGGAGAACTATTAGGGTTGTCCAAGGCTTATGTCAGAGCCATTTTTGTTTCACCAAATAGGAGCCTGGAGGTCACCGGGAAGTGGTTGAATAAAAGTTCATGTTAACGGCGTTGCCTACTTGTAGATTTCAAAGCTAATTTGTGAAGTGGGTTGCATCTTGAATTGACGCACCTAGAAACTCTAAGCACTATCACATTTCGACATCTATGTACGAAATAGAAAGAGAGGTAGTAAAATAACAATTCTCCTCGTGAGCCCTTTAGTTTATCTACTGAAAACACTTCCCCTCTTCCTCTGACGAGTGTACACAGTGATTATACTTTAGCTCCTTGAAAAAATTGACTTTCTTTTCAAATATACATATTTCTTGTTTCCTATTCTAGATATGCATGTGCTTCCACGGGCTTTTTTAATCCAAATCCTGACAGGGAAACTCCTACAAGGACATTTTCATGAGCAAGCCTAATAGCCTAAATTGTAGCTTGTTTTAAAAAAATACGTTTACAAATAACTGTTTCAAGATACAAATAATATTTGGTTAGAATTGTAGGACTATTTTTAGAATTATTTAAAATTATGGTTTTTGTTTCAACGTTATATCAATAAAACTTGCTGTATAAAACGTGAATTCATTAACATGGGAAATCAATCCTATCTTGATCCTCCGTGACTTCACAGGTAGGCAAGGTCCTTAAGAGTGTATAAGAGGGTTTTGTAGACTTACGCATGTTGTTGATTAAAAAAAAAATTCACGCGAACTCTTTTACTTAAACAAACAAATAAGCTTATTTTGGAACTAAACACTTAAAGCTAGGTTTGGTAATTTTTACAGCGCTACAGATTTGAAATTTTAGATTTTATTGGCACGTTTAGATGATAAATTGTCGACTATTTTTTTAAATAACATTGCTCTTATGGAACTTTCTTTAGACATAGTGTATAGTTTTATCACTAGATGTCTCTGATGACATCTCCAACAAACTTGAAAGCATTAACTATTTCAAGTGGGTTGTGGAAGAGGGGTAGCGAGAGCTTTTGTGAATAAATGAAAAAGAAAGAATAGCTAATTCTTTTCTCAACAGCATGGTGGAGGTCTGGTGGTGGTGGTGGGGGTATCAAATATAGCAAAACCGCTATTTAAAGAACAGTTATTAGCCATTAAAATAGCAACTAAATGTAAATGTTTGTATTTATACGACAAGATACGTGCTCTGGCGATACCATATTATATAAATGCTGTCGATGTTGATCAATGAAAGCTAAATATCTTGACCATTTCTCAATATTATTTAACTTCCAGACAATTATTTATATTCACTAAACGGTTATTTGAAGAGTAAATAGCGTCTAGGATGAGTGCCTGCCTGCTGGTCACAGCGCATAATGCTGCTCTTTTACCTTTTCATAGCCAAGTCTAAAAATTGCCATTTTTCTTTCAATGAAATAACAACAGCTCATTCGTTCTCAGAGCTATTTTTTTGTATAAACGAACCAGAGAGAAAGGGTCAAATGTTGCCTTCCGTTGTTATTTGTTGGTCTTTCGAGTGCAATTCAAAACGAATAAGATACATAATTGTTCTGGTGTAGTTGTGTTATTTAAATTATTAGTGGTTCAGGTGAAATTTTCCTGAAATTACATCAAGATGGGAAGGTGGAAGAAAGGGGGCTCTAGGAAGAAAAAATAAAGAGCTAAGAATGAAATTTCATTTAGATGGTGAGTGATCTTATTGTGGTTTGCTCACAAAGAAGTGAAATTCCATCCATGATCCTCCCTCCACCCCTCCTGAAAAAAAGGTAGGCTAGTAATCAAAACATTTGATATTTTACTTTTTAAAAGATTTCTATCACAACATTTTAAAAAAATAGCAAATTTGAAAATGTTATAGTCTTTCTTATAAATATTATATTAACTATTTTCATTGTGTGTTAATGAACTATCTATAATATATATTATATATTTTAAATATTTTTATACATATAATATATCCTTATATATTTTAAATATTTTTACACATATGATATATCCTTATATATTTTAAATATTTTTATACATATAATATATCCTTATATAGTAGATTTTATATAAATTATATATAGAATACATTTTATTTACATAAATATATATCATAATATATACATACACGATATGTAAATATATAATATACTCTATTATATGAATATACTAGTATATTATAAAATACACGTATATTATATTATATACATAATTATAATGACTCCAATCACCCGCCTCTGTGGCGTAGTTAGTTAGCTGACGCTCTTGTCGTGTTAAGCTCGACTGCTGAGGACGGAAGATCGAGGTTCGAATCTCGGTCGGGTGAACTGGGGGTGGTTTTCCTAAATGGTTTTCCACTCTTCCTCCACGCAAATGAGGGTTAACTTCCTCTAATCCAACCTTCCCAATCCATTAGCGTAATTAGTACTTAAAGCGTATAACCTGAATGGGTAGTAAGACGCGGTGCTAAATATATATAGACTCCAATCGATTTTTAACAGGGAAAATTCCCGTGATGAATGTTTGAACCGAAACGTGTCACTCTACAACTTGGGCCCTCTGGTCTTCATGACACAATAGGTCTACATCACTCACCCATTTCCTTATCCGAGTAACTATTCTGATAATATCTCAAGTTTTACACTTCATAATTTATGTTTATAGTATCATTTAAAATTAATTTTTTAAATAATTATAAATAAAATTCATGAGCCAACCGTTTATTTCACAGCCAGTGGTGTATGTATATATGAACACAATTACAATTATTTATATATCATTAATGTTATCAAACGGTTATTTTTGGTGATAAATACTTGCGTCAACAGGTGAATATAAATAGATATTCTCTACGCCATAGAATATAATTATTTTATCTAGCAAACTACAAATATTATTTATTAGCCGTCTACAATTTTTTTTTTTGCTCCTGGTCTTATTATAAGTTCGGGCTGTGTTCATTTAATTATATTAATTAATTAGTAATGATAATGCTATAATTTGAGGGGAATGTATCCAAATTCATGTGGGGTGAAAGTCAGGAATTATTTATTCAAAAAACACCCTTTGTACACCCGGCTGGTACCGGCGCAGATGTATTCATTTTAATGCAAATAAATATTATTAAAAACTGTTTGTATACATTTAAAATAATTATGAAGTAAAGTTGCCTTAAATTGATAATTGTTTTAACTTGATCAAAAATAGATTTAAAAATATCTATGAATTAAACTAAAACTTGACACAAATCTATGGTTGACCGAAATTTTACTTTACATAAGAATTAAAACTAATATGCACCTGTCAATGCAAACAACTTAAAATAAAACCTTAACCTTTGAAAACTTAATAAACTCTTTCAAATACACAAATGAGAGCTGATGGCATACTCATTATATAATTCAACCAAATATACTTGGACTCGATGTATGGACTGGTAATGTGACTTATTTATACATACTTTAAATCTATCTTTGCAGTCGATTGTGTCTGTATGAATGCATGTTGGTAGCCAATAAGCTATAAAGTACTCTATGTATTGAGACGGGACATCATCTTTAGTACTCCTTATTCTTCAGAGAACAGTCTCAAGCTATATACCATCACAATATCTTATTATCAACCAAAGCAGTAGCATAGATACTGCCTGTTTGTGTGGTTAATTTGAGTAATTATGAAACTATTCAAATAGATTAACTTTAATTTAAATCTTATTTTCAAGACTCATTAGCAAATAATGCTTTGGAATATAGACATACAGTGAAGCATCGTATGATTTGGAACATAGATTAACATAAAATGGCTCATCGACCGAAGTAGAAAATTAAAATTATGATTACAGATAGAGAAACAGCCCCAAATAACTAAATGAGTATTGAATTTTTTTTTAAATGGTAGTTCAAAACATAGGTGTTGGAGGGATGGTTTTAAAATTTCCAAAACTAATAGAAACAACTACTTCCCAGTGTGGTAAAAAAAAAAATTGGAGTAAGTTAAATGGTGCCACGCCAACGTGTGACGATTATTACAACCCTTGCAACAACCTTAAGAAAATTTTCAAAAGTATTTTGTGTTTATCTGGACAAAACAGCAATAATACATTTAAACAAAGATGACCTAAGCGTTGGAGCGTTTAAATACCAAATTATCGTTATCTCAATTTATACAAATTCCGAGATGAGGCCTATTCAGGGTTGTTTCTTGTTGCTGCTCGAAGGAGGGCAGACGCTCCAATATTAATGTAGTGCCGCGTGATACCGTTAATCTTTCGTTTTGATTGGTTTTACTATAAATTCTTCCAGCTTCCTAATCTAGTAACTTATTCAAACACATAGTAGTAAGGATACAAGAACAATTTATAATGATTAATTCACTATACGCTTACATTCAATTTCACTATCGTAATAATAAGAGACCGTTATACATAAAAATGACTAAATAATAGCGACGAATTCATTACGATAAAGGGCCATTTTTACACCGATCGTTTACTGTCCTCAGTTTAAAACCTTAGTTTAGTCGGTAGCTTGTCTAGTTACTGAATTAAGGGTCCTGGGTCCCAAATAAAATATAATGGTTTGATAAAAAATGGTCAACTAGTTTCGGAGTGAGACATTCATTAGCCATCTTAAAGAAATACCTCTTCTTTTTTGTGATATGAACTAAGACAAACATGAAAACATTTTACTTTGTGGCTTCTCGACGTAGTTTATGTCTTTATAAAGTTATTCTAAGATTTCTTCCAATAAAAGCGTCATCCACTTCGGTGGCCGCATTGTCTAAGGCATCACCCTCGCAGAAGACTAAGGTGCCGATGAGAGAAAGATCAGCGTTCGAATCTTGGTCGGGTGTACTGAAGGTGATTTTCCAAAATGTTTTTCCACTCTCCCTCCGCGCAGGTGTAGGTAAACTTCCTCTAAATATAGCATTACTAATCCCTAAAACCATAATTGTAATTAGTACATAGGCGTATAGCCTGAGTGTGTAGTAAGACGTTAACAATTAAAAATAAGTTAAGAAAAGTCCTTGTAAAATGCAACAGAAAATTTACATAAATTTATTTAGTTAAAATAGCCTATACAATATACACGGTAATTCAATTTTTTTTAATTATCCAAACTAGTTTCAAATTCCAATTACAACATGACCTGTAAATATGCTAAATATAATCTTCTAGCCTTTGTAAAAATAAATTTAATAAAAAAATATATCCCTCTCTCCCTTTCCTTGCTTGACTCCTTTCACCGCATAACTTGGAAGGTTGAAGGTTGGGGAGGAGGGGGGTAAGATTGGTAGTATTTCTGTTGTCGTTTGGAAGAACGAAGCGGACGACGAAGAAGAAGCAGCACAGAAACTAATCCAGTTTTGTATGTACATCATTAAGAGTCCTGACTGTGTGCGATAAACTTTCGGAAATCGATGTCAAGTTTAGAAATTGCCATCGGAATTAATCTTGAAGGGTGAAGGAGAAGGATAAAAGAGTGGGGTTGTTAGGGGAGGGGGTAGATCTTTTTAACAAATCTTCGAGGACGAGAGAGGAATTGTAGGGGGCAAGAGGATAATAAGAGGGGAGGAGAAAGGTTTTAAAAGTGAGGCTGGGGACTTGCAATGGAGAAACTGTTGTTGCTTCTTGTTTGCCTCAAAGCCACGTAGTTTGTGTAAACTTTAAAAATCAAGATATATTAGTAGTTATGTGAACAGTTAATAACCCTCCAATCAAAGAATGTTAAGTAGGACCTACATTATGTTCAGAATTGTGTAATTTTATTATAGTTACTCCTGTCTTAAGATTTATCTTTGGATTTCAAGTTGATATAAATATCTCCTATAATTTCCTCCTGGATTTTAAGTTGATATTTTCCCTAGGCGGTCAAGTTAGACAAAAAAATAAATGAATATTATATTCAATAGTACCTTATATTCTTAAATAATAACAGCTTATTACGTAGATTAAGAAGTCACTCTCACAATAAACTAGACTGCCAACAATGGGTCGATCGGGGCTCGATTCTCAAACTTTTGTACTGAGAGAGATTTTTCTTAAATGGATTTACACTATCGCCCTGCGCAAATGTGGGTATACAGCTTGTAGCACTTGTCTACAAGCATAGGAGAGTCGAGTCAGTAAAATATACTAATTACCCCGTTTCACCGTCCCTGCGTCTCGGAATACGAGTCGGAGAGAAAAACAACATTACAACCGAGCATAGACGCGCCACGAGATAGACTTGCCGCTGCCATCAAGGTTCTAACGGCTCCCACTAGAGTGCGCCACACTACCAAAGGCGTTCCAAAGTGCTTAAGCAGGGAAAAGAGGTTGTTCTACTATAATCTAGAAGGTTCCAGATGCTTGGAGAGTATAGTAGAAGTTATTGTTGTCACGCGCATTCCCCCCCTTGCTGATCCATATGTATTCCCCAACCATATATCCTGTTCTTCAATGTTCTCTGAGTTTTCTTGTATATATAGGGCCGGCAGGGCAGTTTTTAGGCACTCTTGGACTTAGCTTGAATGAAGTAATAATAAGCTAAGGCTTCAGGTAGTTAAAATGTAAGAACAAATTTCTTTTTCGGCTTAGTATTACTTCATCATTATTATTTATTAATATATTTAACTTTTCAAAATTCTTGTTTTGGCAATATATTATTAATTTTGCATAGGGAAATTTATAATGCATGTAAAACTTAGATCAATGTTGAAATTTTATCACGTATGAAAAAAGTCGATTATTATAAGGATATCGATACTTGATTTATTCTTGTGGGCATCGATACTTAATTTACTATTGATGATGTCAATACTTAGGTTATTTTTGCAGAGATTGATTAGTTTCAGGATATAAATTCTGATCTGATTGTGAGAAGGAAGCAACTTTATAATGAGGGATAATATTGATATTTTGCAGTCAATTTTGCTTTTGTCGTCTATAAATATAACAAAACAGGTTTCATTTGTAATTTAAAATTTATTCTTGAGAATATCTATTGACCTTATTAGGATTGTGAAATTTAGTTAGGATTTTGAGTATGATGGGAATGTGTATTGAAGATTTAGAAAAGATTAGGGAAGTTTGATAACTCACCTTTGTAAATAATGAAGATAGATTTTGTAATTGATATTTGTTTACGAGGGTCACGTAACTTTACTAGTTTGTTCCGTGCGGAAATAAATGATTTAATTATTATTGTTCTTTTCTGATGCAGCTGTTTTGAGTGTAAAACTGCATTTAACTTTGATATATATTTTTTACATCAATCATTCTAAATTTTAAATAATACTATTTGTTTGCCAACTCGACTATCATTATGATTTATTAATATCTCTATATATTGTTCAAACATATTCATATTCTTATACGTATATATTTAATTATCTTATTTATGATTAAAAATTAACAATTCAACTTCAAGTTTTACTTAATGTTAGGAATAGAGATAATACTCTTAGGTAATATGTGTTTTCTTATCTTTTCTTAGTGGGTACATATATATAATTTTCTTTGTGGAAGATCGTCAACATATCAATCCCGCAACAAGCGTGAGTTGCGTGCTCTGAGTTTCGAATGTTTATAATTAGACATTCAAAACAAAAACTCCAGCTACTCATTCCTATTGCCCTTTTTTCTGCCCTTTTAAATGGTATTCATTTGGACCTCTTATTGTGGTTTAATTTTGCCAAGGAGGGTTCAATCTTACAAATTCAACCTTCCTCATTCCTAACATATAATGGCGTGATTAGTATATATGCGTACAACCCAAACTTGTAGTAAGATGTGGTGCTATTCTCTCTTTAAATAAAAATACATACGTCGTTCAGCCTTGATTCAAGGAATGTCCCTGCCAAAGTTCGTTAAAAATGTTCCAAGCCTTTGGTATTAATCGAGGAACAACAAGCCATACAGACTAAATTCCAAACGGTCGATTTAAACCATAAAATTGCTCCGCTTGATGTATAATATTTAAATACGATGCTCCCTTATTTTATATGTGTTATTTATTATCAACAGTAAAAATGTCACTAGAATTTTCCTTTTCCTAATCATTTAATAAATGTGTGTCCTCTTTATAACTTTTGATTTACTGGTAAGATATTTATTAAATAAGTGAATACATTGTCGCTAACCCGTGTTCAGAAAGATAAACTAAAATATAAGAACGGGAACTATTTTCACTGTTCAACAGGCTTGGATCGAGCTACAACTCCTGGATAAGTGCCACGTGTGCTGAGACTTATTAACGGTTTGATATGAATGAGAACTGATTAGCTAAACTAAAAATAACTTTACTGCAATTCCACCTGAAACATAAGTGTAAAACTTCTAGTCTAGAATCAGCGTTTCTGAAAATATACTCCTTGACTCATCGAGACTTTAGAATAATTTAGAGACTAGTTTTTTTATGCACTTCAACCAAAATCACAGCAGAATTTAGAACTATAAATTGAGTCCAGATGGTAAATATTAACTTAAAAATAGAATAAAAACTGATATCCGTGGTATTAGAAATAAAAATATCTCAGATATACATGGTATTTTTTTGAAATCTATACTATAACTTTCTTTAGTTGGTTTTGCCAAAACTAATTTATGTATTTATTTTCGTCCCTATGTATTACTACCCGTTCGGGTTGGACACATTAAACTAAGTGGAAACTATCAAACTCTAACCACATTAAATTTTTACATTTTCTTATAAGAAATTAGAAAAAATATAATAAATATTACAACTGTAACAATTAATAATTGTAGCTATTCTAGACCTTTAAAATGTCTTAGAAGTTAAAACTTTGTTTCAAGTATTCTAAATGTATTTATCTAGATGAGTTATATTGTCGTAGAAAGCATGACAATCTGATGGAATCACTGGTTTGAGTTCCTGATTATGATACCATCTACTATTTTTAATGGAAAGCCTCTCTTTGTAGAGCTTTGGTAGATTCTCTCGTACTTCTGATACTCGAGGACGTTGCGGTAGTTCTTCAAACTCATCGTCGAAGTTAATTGTAAAACGAACCTGCCCATATGGGCTGTACTTAAAACATCTAGTCTCTGAAACTGTTGGATCCGAAACCTTACGTCCAGGACGAATTGACTCATAATATTTCATTTGTGTGAAACACGAAAGAATGTATGTGTAAGGCGAATCGCTTCATAATGAAAGACTTCCTCCGAGCTTCTTTAATCTATGTGACATAATTTTATGGCAAATATATATCCTTGTGTTTTAATTTCCTTTCAATAAGGGCAGGCACAGAGTTACACTCCATCTGTGTGTGGCCCATAGTTAGGAATCTTTGTGTTACTGTTACGTCATATTTAATTGAGAAATTGAGCAGCTCATTTAACATACTAGAGTTTCGGTTTTGATATCCACAGCCATCACTAAAGATGACTATTGGCAGTTTTTGATTCAACAATGTTTTCTTCAATAAGCAAGATGCAAACACAGAGGCATTTAACTCTGATTCAGATTCATCCCACCAGTAATTAGAGCAATGATGTGAAGCAATGTTAAAAATCGTGAAATTCTGTCATGACAATTTGGTTTTAAAATAAACAGAGTTTGATGTAACAAATGGTGAACAGTTAACAGCCTGTACGTTCATCGTAAGACAGTAAATTTGATTGTACTCAGACAAAACTTTGTCGTTTTATTTTTCACTTCTAGCTATATCTTTATTGAGGATGGGACTCTGCCAAACGTCTTCATCAAGATTGGAATGTTTATGTTGAATACATAAATCACACTGATCCTTTTTTGACATGTGATTACCTAAGTTCATATAATAAAATACCGAGCCAAAAATGAAGCTGGAATATAAGAGTAGATTTTTTTCTTTCCGGTTTTCAATGTACAGTTTGTAGAGTTGAGCCTTAGATTCAAAAGTACATTCTAAATATTGCTTTCTAAAAACTTTTCGGAAGTAGTGTGATGGAACTTTCGGCAATTTATAGAAAAATTCTTCAAGTGTCAGTTCTTCTTGGATCAACATGGAGGATCCTAAAAGGTCGTCCCCTCTTTTTTGTTAAAGGAGGAGATACATTGTTTGTGTTAATTGAAAGGGTACTATTAACACCAGGTGAAAAATTTAGAGCACTGTGTTCAATGTTTTGTAGCCATATTTATTACCATCCACTCATTAATTCCTGATGTCCGCAATATATATTTCTTGCACACACTCACTCTTTCATCATTTGACATTAAGCAGTAATCCTAAATAGCTCTGGCCCATCATTCTAGCACGTTTGGTTTTAACTTTCTCCCATGTTTATGGACAAGTCTTCTTTTGCCTCTTTCGGGGTGTACCTAAATCATCATTATTTGTGTTACCTTCATTGTTTGCACCGTTGATTGGTTCATTACTTTTATCAGGTACTGGTTCATCTACGTGATATGAATTGTCAATTGCAATTCCACTGATAATTTCTACTTCAATCTGAATTTCTAAGATTACTTGTTCAGTTGAATTGTGTTTTTCCCTTCTGGACTCTGTAAAAAAAAAAGTTTTATCTTTTATTCACTAGGGCATGTGGAATATTTATACCATAAAGCGATAAACCTTAAAATTTGAGAGTAGTGGATCCAAGTCATTTATCAAACTAAAAAAATTGCCTACCTATGTTTTGCCCCAAAGTTTGACTGAAGTGAATATTGAATTAAATTAGCAAAATAATTTTTTTTTTCCTTGTTGTGCTTGTTACCTAATCTAGATTCAGTGCCATGAGCACTAAATTTACAAGCATTTAACAAAAATATTATATAGCTTGCCAATATATCCACAGTACTTTTCTTTGGAATGTAGGACTGATTTAAATGTATTTTAATTACTAAAAACTTCATTCTTTAGCCTTTCAATTAATTTAATTGAGTTTGGTTTTATTTCATTTCGAGCCTGTGAAATTCTTTGATCAGTTCAATTACAATATTTATGTGTGGTCCCTGTAAAAGAAAGATCTAATTTAATAACTAATCATCTACACAGATTCATGAAATTATATTCAAAAAAATCCTATGATACAACATTAATCTTACCTATAGATTAAAGTGAAGAAGTTATTTGCCTTTTATATGTGTTGTCATTTATTTTGGAAGTTTTAAGCCCATTATATAATTAGAAAAATAATACTAATTATATTTATACCTTTTTCAGAAATGTACGGCCAATTTGATTTCCAAAAATAGTGTGATGGCATATTTTGGAATTAGGGCATAGTTTACTTACGAAGATCTCCATTACGCTGGATTAGTTCAAACAAAGCGTTCACTTCATCGGATTCAAACTCTATGACTCATCAGGCTCAGCTTTAATGCAATTCGCCATATTATTAAATATGTGAATCTGTATCAAGGAAATAAATGCAGCCCGGTGATTGCGTATTCACTTTAAAAAAATACGAATTTCATAATAATTATTACTAAGGTCAAATATCCATATTAATAGTTCAATTGTTCTTAGCTTCAATACACATACATTTAGGTGATTAAAACAAATCCATGTATTTCAGTTTTTATTACAAAACACAAAGTTCTAATACCGCGTATCTCAAATTCCTAATTAGAGAAATAATATTATCACTGTTTATAAATTAATTTATTAATTGGTAAATAGGGTTATCTGTATCCTCTTTAAACTTATGAAATTAATAATATACAAATAAGTTACTAATCCTTGGGCTAAGTCCCAATTATTTAACTTTACGCAAATTGTATGCTTTAATTCAAGTCACCAATGAAAAATACCACGTCCATGCCAGGCCTTATTTCTAATAACACGAATCTTGCAGTCAAAACATAATCGTTTTGTAAGTATTCAAAATAAAAAAACAGCTTCTATTAGTTTGGAATAGTAATTTATATTGTTACAATTTGAACACAAAGTAAATTTAAGTTATTTAAATATTTTAAAACAACAGTACTTACCTAATTATTTGTGCTCAGAAGGAACCATGCGTCTTCAGCAATGTAAGTTCTCTGCGATGCAAGTTGTTAGCAAGGCAGTGGAACCAACACCCGATACGAGGATTAAAATATCTCTTTTATTTATTCTTTCCAGTTCAATATTTTGAAACAAGATATTTTAAATAAGTGCAGAATCTCTTCTAGATTCCAATTATTACACCCTCCGCCGATCCTATAGATAAGGCGCCTAGAACTATAGGATATAGAGGATGCAACAATACAAGGAAAATATCAACTGTAAATAGAAAAAAGTTTATAACAAAATATTCTTTTATTGCCAAAAATATTAACAAAAAGACGGAAAGGACGGCCTTATTTTAAAACATCCTATAGCTACTATTCAGAAAGAAAACATTGATATATATTGCGTCGGACTTAAGGTCCTTCAAACATAATGTTGTGACTGGTTGCTCATAACCAAAAACAAGACTTAAGGTCTTTCAAAGAGTAAATTAACAACAAGTTTCACCTATGTTCTCATGACATACCGAACTCAACTAACCTTCACGTTAATTCTATATATTACAAATATATATTAAAGTTAAATCAACTTGATCCCAACATAAGGTTATCTAAGTAAACATAAAAATTACTAAGTCTAACGCAATTAGCATTTACGTTAACTATTATGTTAGCTAATATATGTAGGCCCCTCTTTCGTGACCTAAATAACTCTTGTAAAACGAACATAACATAAACAAGGATAAAAGTTCATTTCTTAGATTCTACATTTAACGTTATTTCCTAACAGTTACATTTAAATAGCGGCAAAACAACTTTCAAACTTTCTTCCCTAACTTTCTACATTTCTACGATGAATCCTAAAATGATCCTACATATTTACAATTTACAATCTTACGAGTAGTGATAGTTAAAGTGAAGTTAACATTTACTTTACATATTTACAATAAACAATCTATCCTGCTCCCTACATCTGACCGACGAGCAGTGATAGCCAAAGTGAACATGAACTTTACATTTTTACCATAAACAATCTATCTTTCTCCCTACACCTGTCCGACGAGCAAAGATAGTTAAAGTGAACTTGAACATTAACATTACCATTACATTTTTACAATAAACCATCTATCCTGCTCCCTACACCTGACCGACGAGCAGTGATGGCTAAAAGTGAACATGAACATTACCATTACATTTTTACAATAAACCATCTATCCTGCTCCCTACACCTGACCGACGAGCAGTGATGGCTAAAAGTGAACTTGAACATTACCATTACATTTTTACAATAAACAATCTATCCTGCTCCCTACACCTGACCGACGAGCAGTGATAGCCAAAGTGAACTTGAACATTACCATTACATTTTTACAATAAACCATCTATCCTGCTCCCTACACCTGACCGACGAGCAGTGATGGCTAAAAGTGAACATTCGTATACAATTTACAATCCTCTTTATAATGAGCCTAGAAACACGGATACAAAGGGGAGGGGTTTTCACTTCCAACTCAGTTACGCGCAAATAGTCCGTGACGTCATTCTGACACAACTTTGTAGGTTATCCAAGTCGCTGATTGGACGCGTCGGTGTCGCTCTGCAGTCTTCCCTTTCTCCACCAATGTGCAAGCTTGAAAGTTCGGCGTGGCATTTTCACATCCCTCCGCCAGACGGCAAACCAGGGTCAGTTGATTTGGCAGAGGGGGGTCAAGTAAACATTGGCTAGTTTATTTCCAATGTTCGGGCTGAGTAGACCGTTGAGCCGTTCTCCGTGATGTAGTTGCCCAACTCTTGTTTATTGGTGCGTTTGACTCGCCAGCGACGTAGCCAGGGGATCTGGACGAAGGTACGTTTTGAACAGTTATTTAACTACACTGTTTATAATGGATTTTTCTGAATGCTGGCTTTGAGTAATGGTTGGGGCTAGATAGGGCTATAATAGAGAAGAATACTATTATAGGTTTTTTTTGGAGGTTATTTCTGGGGGTGGGTAGTATGTATCTTGGCAATTTTATTAGTGATATTAGGTTAGGTGGGGAGTAATTGTGCAATACAAGGCATTGTATTGTTACACAATCAAACACGTATCTCAAACGTGATGAATTTTGAGATACGAGGTATTAGATCCAAGCCATCGCAGTTGGTTTCGATCTCCCTTAGTGAATAGACCGTAGAGATGCGGCCTATTTGGAGCTCAAAATAAATGTATTTTAAAGTGAAAATAGTCCTCCCTGCGTTTATTGAAATACTAGAATACAGTATGTAGAGTATTAAATGTAAATTAATAGGCTCGAGAGCTAATATTTTAACTTTGGTCTGGTTTGTTGTTGACAAAGATGTCGGGGTTCGAACAATAACTGGTTGTAGCGAGGGTGTTTTTGGATAGTTTTCCATTCTCCCTCCCCGCAAATGCGGGTAGTTTTCCGCTTAATTATAACTTACCCATCCTTAAACAGTTATAATATATAGGTGGATATCCTGAACTAGTAATATTTACGTGAAGCAAAATCTGCTTTATTAGTCAATTTTGAATATTCTAAACAGAAACAGGGCCTACTCTGAATATATTAATCGATATTTACAACACACTTTAAAATATTGTTAAATTGACTGTTTGTAAAAAGATAATATAGTTTTATAAATGTGAATTTAAATGTCCCTTCATATTACTTCATCGTTACATCGTTAAACATTTCATTCGCCGACCGATAAACTCTCACCCGATGCTTCAAGTTAACCAAATTGGTTTTGGAAAATTTTTAACAAGTGGCCGGAACCTAACCGAGTTCCTGCGGCACAGAGAGCATAAAGCAAACAAACCTCACCACATTTGTCAAATGGGAAAACGGTTGATGCCCCATTTCAACAGAATGAATGTGTTCCGAAATAAAACAATGACGAATACTATCTAACGAATAAAAAAGATAAACATATCTCGTGGATATTGTACAGTACATAAGCGGATCCTATGAGCGCATATACAGGATGTACTGTAACATGTGGGACCCACTTCGGCAGTAGACAGGAGACACAATGAGAAATGATAATATAAACATTTGTTCCATTTGGACTTTTTTACAAGTTATAGCTATATTCCATTCACGGTAGGAATTACTCTGTGAAAGGTCTTTTTTGCTACCAATATCCTACTATATAGTAGATTTATGGTAGGGAAAAAGGCTTTTCAGAAGTCAATTCCTACGGTGAATGGAATATATGTTTGTTCTCCAGTGATGTGGAGCTGCTTAATGTTATAGGAAGTGCTCAAAATGGTTACTTTCAGCCAGAATGTAAACATCGAGCGGTAATGTATTTTTGAAAGAATGCGACGACCACAAACTTGCATTCAGGATAAAGGAAGCCATTTTGATCACTTCTTTTAACTTTAAGCGTATTCACATTACTGGAGTACAGGCATGCCTATAACTTGGAAACAAGGTCAAATGGAACAAATATTCATTTGAACTCTCTTTATTTTATTTGTGTCCTGTCCACCGCTGAGGTGGGTCCCACATGTCACGGTAATTCTGTATGTTAGTAAGCTAAGTCATTTTATTCTTTTATTTTTTATTAATTGGCTGATTTCAGAAATTTAGATGGATATCTATTTTTTTTTCATTTGGCATCATGCTAACATCAACCCATATGGTTTTTATTTTATTGTTCCATCGCATCTATCTCAGTACAGACAATGAGCCATTCAATTTACGCCAATGGGGTAAGAATAAGAAAGCTATAAAGCTAGAGTTTAGAAAAGTGTACCCACACTTGTTTGGAGAGAGTAAGTTAGCCATTTGTGATTAAAAAAAACCACTGTACACACCAACATAATTCGAATCCCGAGCTCACCAATGTCCAAAAAAACAAACTATATGGGCCTGAAATCTAGTCCACCTGGCCACCTATGCCGGTATCAACGACTTGAGGGAGAATGGGGACACTTTGAAAATATTTAGACCTACCTGGAAAGGTGATGGAAAATCACAAGTGTTATATTTATAACTTAAGAAGAGATTTTAGAATTTTCATTTATTAAGTTTATTAAATGGTACCCGCCCATGTTTGCATGGAGACAATGGTATCCATCTCATTTTGTAGGGTTTGCCAATAACGGGGAGGTTTTAGTTCAAATTCTGGCCTGGCAATAAGGACATCTTTCACTTTAAAAAAAATCACTTAAATTAGTGCACACTTCCTTTAAATTCCAACTTAAACCCATTAGTTGAAATTTGTGCAGAATGGATGCACAAAAAAAGTTAATATTCATGCATAATATATATTATACACTTTTATTTATAAACAATAGAGAAATAGACCAACTCTCACATAAAAAACCGACTAAAAATAATTCTATGCAGATTTAAATATTTTGAATTATGGCTTAAGTAAGCGTTGAGTGTACAGATGTGACATATAATACTTAAAGTGAATTGTGGTGAGGTTACTTATAATTCCCCTCATTCTAGTATTCACTCAACTTTGATACCTACATCAAGTCAATCACATGCTTTTCCTAATATTCTTCTCTCTCTCGTGTTGAAAATAAACCAATTTTACTAAAGAATATTCACGTTACATCTAGCTAATATTTTAATTAAAGAATGAATAATTTTAAAAAATGCTAGAAAATTATTTTCTTTATTAAAAAAACCAAAAGAAGAAACGAAATATTCATACTTCCCCCTTCTTATTGCGTACAAAATTAATAAGAAGAGATAAATGACTTCATTTGCAGTGTCTTGAGCTAAACGTAAGAACCTGATGGAATAGTTTTTCATTCTTTTTCCTTACTTTGTAAAGCAGAGTAAAGGAAGAGATATGCCTCTAGGTAATTATTTTATTTTAGCTTGAAACTTGAAAGGCTGCTGTCAACTTTTGCTTTATAATCTTGGGAGTTCATACCTTTTAAGAAATTATCAAAATAAAAACCTAAAGCTTTACATCCAACACTAAAAGTTTTTTATATTTACCACCACATCTTGCTACCCGTTTTGGTTATGCCCTTATGTACTAATTACTCGTAGGGTATGGCCAAAGATGTTTCTCTTTTCTCAATGCTTTTATAAAAGTGTATGAATAAAAGTTAATTGAGTGATATTTGAGAAGTTTGTAAGACTATTTTAGAAAAAAAAGTGTCCTTTTTAGGGACTTCTATGTTTGAATGGTTGTCAGGAGTACATTTTACAATATAGTATCTATTACTATTTTTTCAAGTATATGGGTGAAATCGAATCAGTTTTCGAGAAAATATAATATCTGTGCTCGTAACGTAATGTTTATATGATCATATTTAAAGAGTAGCAGCTTTCTAGATATTTAAAATGCATAAAATTAAGAAAAATGGCAAATAAAGTGCACTAAAGGAGTATAATTGTATTGAGGTTAGTTTTCCATAAATAATTTTATAGAGGATGTCCAAGAAGTTTCCGTAGTCCTAGCACTTATGAACAACTAATATTTTAAATACTTTTACTTAGATCTCGCATGAAATGAGGATTTTATTTAGCCTAGAAGTTAAGATTTTTGGCGCGTGAACTGTGATAAATTGCACATTCATCGGTATACATCAACTTAGCGTGGGACACTGCGTTTGTAAATGGTACAAACAAAGCATGGTAGGCTGTAGCACATAGTTCATGTCTTCATCTGATAGTTCATTAATAAACATCGGGCAAAACAGCCTACATTTCAAGTCAGTTTGCACCAAACTTTACATCTACTACTACTATTTAAATTAGAAAACTTAACATTTCAATTTCACAAGAGATTTATTTAGTAGACATAAAAAATGGTTACATTTTACAAGTTTTACAAATAGGCAGAAAATGATAGCATATTAATTCTCTTCTCAAGTTAAATATCCTTGAGTGATTACTTGATTACTTGCAGTGACCTGGGCAACACAGTGACCAGTCAAGAGGCAGTAGAATTTCTAAAAGGAGAGTAATATGAGAATTAGTTAAAGCAAATATAGAACAAGTTTACAGTATAACATTTACACAGTCTCACTCGACAAGGTTTAGTGTTACTAATACAGTTGGATAGTTGGCTGGTGAATCCAGCTGGATGATGGCTAAGGGCCAGAAGTCATTAAAGTACTATGGCAGGACATTTTCCCTATACGGTACTACCATGCATTCAATAGTACATCAAAGTAATTTAGAACAATCACCAAATTTAAGAACTTATTAACTGGGTAAAACTACTATAATTCGCGCGGACCCAACTATGACAAACAGTCACTTTCCACGGGTTGCGCACCCAAACTAATACCTATAATGAACATTGACTGCTTAGTCAAAACTCTATGATTTACGACTGCACTGCGTAAGGCAGAAGAAAGAAACAGACTTCCTGGTGATAACCATCAATAACAAAGTACTGATGCACATGTCGTTTAGGGTGTCATGAACTATATTACCTTTTAAAGATTTATAGGAACTTGTGAGTTAGTGTACATTTACCACACTAAAATTCACATTTTCCAAGTGAGAGGCACGGCCGTTAGGACCGTGTCTAAAAATACATTAATGCACTCAGCATTTGACTTTAAGAGTCATTAAAATTTTACATGTCCATCGGACAGAAAGGCGAAACATAGCCAAGGTACTTTAGCATAACGAAGTTAGCTAGTTTTGAATTAGCTACTTGGTCTAACAAAATAGAACAAAATTAATAATGCACTCAGCAATTGACTTTAAGAGTCCTTAACAGTTGACTTGTCAATCAGACAGACAGGTGAAATACTTCTAGCGTTAGCTAGTACTGAAGATGAAACAAATGTAATAAAGAGAAACATTTCTCCTGCAAAATTAAAAGGACTTCCAAATTACTATTTACAATATATTAAACAAAATAAAGTATCTTCCTAATACATGCTTGAGGTTAAACGACCCCGGCTGGATACTGATACCCTGGTTAAGTTGTCCTGGTGTCCAGCTCGTTGATCCCGACGATTGATTCAGCACCGTCGATGCTAGGGCGGTGGATCCGTCGTCACGAACTCCATGGTCCTTCTTGGTGTTTTTCTCGCCGGCAGCGCTTCGTCCTAGTTCCTGAGCTTGAGACAAGGTGGTGTGCATAAATGTGCTCAAGGCGCTGACCCTTATATAGCGACAATCAGATATGAACATGAAAAGGGATAACGGAGAATGAATTACGAAGCAGAGGTAGAATAAGGGAGAACGAAAGAGAGGGGAAAGAGAAATAGAGTTTAGAAAATGATGAGCTTCTTCTGTCGACCACCAGAGGCGCATGGTCGCACTTGCGCTTTGGCCCAGTGCGTCTTTCTAACTTTGATTCTTTCTTCTCAACTGCGTGAGCACGAGTAGGTCCACGTGGAGCCGCCATTATACAAAATTCTGTTTTGTGAAATGAGTAAACGATATCTGAAGGCATCTGCCCTTGGGTGAGTTTTACACACATGTATACTGTATCAAAATTTATCAGTATTAATTTAGTTATTTGATTTTCACTGTTTGTTTTACGAAAAGAAATGATATAGAAGTATATTTTTTAAATTATATTAACGGCCACATGGTTAGTTGTAAGTTTTGGGTAGTCCTCTTTTAAATAACTAGGGCCCATATTCACAAATCTTATTCATAACTTTAATAAGATTAGTCTTGTTTTGTGATATCTAGAACCGCAATTATAAAATGTAAATTAATTTTTTACTAATCCACGTGTTTTTGAATGTAGGCCAATACGCAGTTTTTTGGTTAGAGGCTATAACTTTGAGGTAGTTTGGCTTTAATGTCTCTATATAACCCCAACGTGGCACTTAATTACACGAATATTGATGAATAGTTAGTTTTTTCCTTGTAGGTGCTCAATCAATCTGATTGACACGCTACACTTTTTTTAAAACTATCATGCATTTTTGACCGTAGTCCACGAAGTTCAACTGCTCGTTTACGAATTAATTTCACTGGCGAATGTTCTATCAAATCAGTGACGGATGCACAGGTTTCCAATCGCGTCTTCTTTCGTCCACTCAGTGGTCAGTCTTTAACATACCCTGAAGCAAATGCACGTTTTTCACACTTAAGCATTGTTGCTTTACGGGGTGGGGTATTATTAAGGCTTTACTGAAATGCATCCATTATTTGCCTTATTGTTTGTTCTTAAGGTACGTAATCACTTAATAATTCGTTTGTGCACCTTCGGTTAGATCTGTTCGTTTGGAGTAAAATACTCAAGTTAATACCTGTCCGAGAACACGCGCCGAACGGAACCGAACGAGCTCAACGCTATCGAACAGCTGTCGGTTTCTTGAGAATGCTCAAAGGAAGTAAGTTGTTCGCATGTGCTCAGTGTATACGTGTTTTTGCACCGCAGAAGAATGTTTGAGGTTAATATATATATATATATATTAAGAAAGCCCGGTGCTGTGGAACCCTCAACATGGAATTTATTAAATAACTAAATAAAATAACTAGTGCACGCTCTTAAGCAGATTATTCTTTTCACAGTATAATGGGATTGCTGTCTACAAAACAGTCACCTTAACAATTTTTTCATGTCCCTCTTTTTATTCTTTTTAGTCTATGCATAAAGCACAAAGCAAGAAGATGCCAACACTATCAAAACCATTTTGTGACTGAGCTCCAGCTGTCCTGTTTGTGGCAAAATTGGCGGGGACAAGTCGAGCACCAGCAGCTCGGAGTGTTCTGACGTATCATTTGTTCGAGCTCGTTCGGGGTGTTCGGCTTGTTCTCTTCGTTTGAAGTAAAATTTTCAAGTGAATACGCAGATGTATGTTGTCGTTCGTGAACTCACACACTTGTCACTAACCACTCCTCAACACTGCAACTGTTTCCGTTTACGTCAGCCATCGCGTGGCTACTGAAATATCTGGTTACTTACATCAACCACGGTGTGAGAGAGTGAATGACATGTGTCACCTTGAAAGCAGTATTACCAAATTTAGTGAAGAGCCAAATAAATATTATTGCCAACAAGCTTTCTTTACACATAACATATTCATCAGCGCTAGGGGTATAAGGACTTCTCTGACTCCCTGTACTCTTCATCCACGCAAATGTTTGTACAGTGCCTATACAATGATACCTTACTAATCCCTATTACAAGGGTGATTATTTTATATGGATATAAACCGAAAGGGTAATGATACGTGGTGAAAAAAATTATTTTCAGTGCTTTTCATTAATGGTTTGGGTTATAGAACTTTCACATGTGAAGTGAACTAATTACACTATACAGGATATTTCTAAACTCTCTGCGCAAAATTAGGAAACAACATCTGTGGGCAGGAAGAAAAAGAAAATCCTAATAAAAAAAAGTCTGTAGAAGTCATCTTGCATTACTAAAATAATATACTGTAAGTTGAAGCTAGATGCAACAACGCCGGGAGTACGCAGCTTTAAGTACGTATGTGTACAACAAGTTGCATATAATTAGGCGGACACATAACAGGAGATGTTGAAAACTCCATCCCCGACTTGGTCACTACAGAATGATCTGTCAGTTGCATTAACAGTGGCTCACACTTTGGACACGTTGCTCGTGGCCGGACATTTCTGCCCGCCTTATGAGATACAACTTTCTGTACACGTACGTGCTTACAGCTGCAGCATACTCTCATCGTTATTACGTCTAGCTTTAACGTTCATTTACCCGCCTCAGTGGCGTAGTTGACTAACGCGCTAGTCGTGTTGAGCTCTACTGCTGAGGACGGGGAGATAAAGGTTCGAATCTCGATCGGGTGAACTGGGGGTGGTTTTTCCTAAAGGGTTTTCCACTCTCCTTCCACACAAATGTGAGTTCACTTCCTCTAATTCAACCTTCCCAATTCCTAGCCCATTAGCGTAATTAGTACTTAAAGCGTATAGCCCGAACGGGTAGTAGGACGTGGTGCTAATAGTAATAATTTAACGTTCATTTAGTTATATAAGATTACGTTTACGAACATTTTTTACTGTGATTTTGGTGACCTGGTGGTCTACGGGTTAGGTGTCAGACTTCTGTGCTGGCGGCCGGGGTTCAATCCTCGGCACAGATTTATCTGATTACCAAACCCTTCCTTTCACCTCTGACAAGACATATTGTGAATGTGGGGAATGCCAGGCCTCCACCGTGGTTCGGATTCCACATCACACTGTAGGTCCTCCATTTCTTCTCACAATCACCCTACCACTACACATTAGCGTAAGTGCGTATAGCCCGAACGGGTAGTAAGAACGCGGTGCTAATAATAATAATAATAATAATAATAATAATAATAATAATAATAATACTGTGATTTTCTGTTTCTTTCTACCGCCCACAGATGTTGTGGTTTAAGTTTGGGCGGAAAGCTCAGAAACATTCTGTATACATGCATATAAGCTGAATGGGCACTAAGATTTATCCATTGTTAAACATAGTGATGTATGCGCATTATTTAAACATTCTGTTCAGCCATGAAAAGGTAGATCGTAATTGACCAAATCAAACCCATCAATAATTATCAGCTGTCAACGAGCTGAATATCATGATTCTCGAATTGGCAGATTAAACTATATTAATACGTAAATTTAGAACGCCATCGAGCCATTGGCGGTGCTAATTTAGATAAATATCCCTATCATTTAACTAAGCTTTACCGTCTACTATGGGTATTCATAAAATGATGTTAGTTCCATATTGTCTGGTTGGACGGTGAAGTCAATGGCTTACCACTATACCTCCAAGCAAATATCGGTATATTTCCTAGAAATTATATTTTCTTATGCCCAGGAGGAGATTAGGACGTGGTGCATATTAAATAATAAATAAACTTAAGTACGTGCCTACTACTTTTGATTTTAATATTTACGTTAATCTTGTATTAATATGCTTTTTTGAGAAATTGCTATGCTTTTTAAAAATTACGATTCATAGTTTTAGAATATACAACATTTAATATAAAATGAGATAAGGCTACCTTCGGTTAAGTTGTTAATACCAAGTTTCTTAAATGGTAGCCTACTTATTAAAAGAATATGTATCATGTCTTCCTAACCATTTGGTAGTTAAAATAATTATAGAGTTTAAATTATATTTTTATAATGAAACGTGATTCTAGGGTTTTTATCTTGGAGGTCAAAATGCTGATTCATTGTAAATTATTAAATTTATTTGAATGAAAATTTGCATTTCTAAATAAAAATATTGGTAAAGGAAATATTTATTTTTGGTAGAAAATGGTAACAAATCAACTTTTATTTAAGTGATATATGGTGTACACAAATAAAAAATAGGCCTAGACTTTAAATATAAATATACAATGTTAAATATAATTTCATTTTCTTCTTCTTTTTTAACTTTAAATATTTACCTTTGTTCGCAATATGGCCAGTTCCAACATATTTTACCAATGTTCTTTGGTTAGGAAAATGTATTTCCTGGACTGAGGTAATATTTTGTTTTATTGGAATGTTATATCGTCATTTCGCATTTAAACCAAAACAAATGACCATATTTTACATATGTTAAAAGGTCAAGGAGTCCATTTCCCTAAAAAAACAATCATTTTAAATTACGAATATATTAATATAAAAATACTAAAAGGAACTTTAAATATGCTTTGATAGCCATTTAAATGCTGTAAGTAAAACTTGGTAAAAATACGTATTGTGAAATTTTTGTCTGTATACCTATAGGTAACATTATTTCAAACAATTTCATATACTCAGTTTTATTTGTTTTATTTTAAATAATAAATTATTTCCAGAAAAATTGAAAATGGAACCTTGACGTTGAACCAACCATTAAACATACAATCATTAAAATAATGTTTCCTTAAATAATGGTCTGACTTACTTATATTTTATAAATGGTAGGGATATCCAGATTAATGGTTTATTGGTATTCCAAGCCTGAGGCAGAAATTTGAATCCTTAACAGGTGTACGAGTAATTAAAGTGTTTTTTTTGCCGGAATGGGATTTTCTTACCCTAGCCAGACGAATTTTGATAAATGACCTTAAAATGTATTATCTTTGCAATTTTCCTAAAAATTGTATTGGTAGCCAAGCAGTTTAAGGCATTTGAATATAAATGTATTTTAATAGCCAGTGATAGGAATGTTCAAGGTTCAAATTCTATCGAAGTGCATTGTATTATTATTATTATTAGCACCACGTCTTACTACCCGTTCGGGTTATACGTACTTACGCTAATGTGTAACGGTAGGGTGATTGTGAGATGAAATGGAGGACCTACACATTCCACACATTCACAAGTTGTGATTAATACACGTCTTGTCAGAGGTGAAGGAAGGGTTTGGCAATCAGATAAATCTGTCCTGGGATCAGATGCATTCTAATTAATTTTTCACAATTGATCTATAGTTGTATTTTCTCACTTTCACTCTCCGCTAATGCGGGTGCATTTTCTTTAAGCCATCATGCTGATTCTTTATGCCTTAGATTAAATAGCTAATAAACCTCACGCCACATCAATCAATTTTAAAAATCCCTTGGTTTAGAACGGGTAAATGTATTTTTTTAAATTGTATTATATAGTATTAAATATTACCCATTGGCTCACCAGTCAAATACGTATTTACATAAAACGTGAATCTAATTTTAAAGAAACAAACTCTGATTAGTTATTTACAAGACCAGGCACAAGATTGAAATGTTAATTAAACCTTATTAATATTTAAAAAATATATTTTAATTAATTTCATTAGGACTATCCTGAAAATACATGCAGTGTAAAAGTATCTTGAATGTTCTACTTTTTTATTTTTTGAAAAATACTTATTCATAGAGGATTAGCTTATAATACATTAAAACAGTGATAGATCGTTGATAAATAATACATGGCTGTGAAAAGTATAACACGATTTTTTTGTAATTACCAAGGAATACACATCAACCAGAAAACAAACTCACTATTCTGCGTTGGGAAGCCTTTTTTGTGAGTTTTATGAAAACCATAAAATAAGGAAAAGTTGATTTAATGTTTCAAAGAAACTTTTAGTAACTAAAATAAAAATAGCAACGATTACGATCATATATAAATCAATGTAAAATATAGCATAATGTTATAAAATTGCACCTGTGTATACGTGGGAATAAAAGGTGGTCTCGTCATGTCTGTTTTGATGGTGTTGGCGTAGGTTTGGGTTAGAATCCCTCCTTCCAGCTGTATTTAGGATACCTAGGTGTAGTTTATCTCCATGGTTTTCTACTCTTTTGTCATGCATATTCAAGTACAAGCTAATCTAAATAATACTTTCGTAATCCCTATCCTCTCAGACTAAATATGTCAATACTCCAAAAGGGTAGTGAGACGCGGGGCATAAACAAATAGCTCAGTCAACGATTTTAATACTATATGCCCCAGTCCTCGTGACATAAATATGAAAATTTTAGTGATAGAACTAAATAATACCCATATCGCACCCGGCGAGAAAAGTGTTATAACTCAAAAAATATTATTTTTCAGGAGAAGGAAAACTTAAAAGATGAAAAGTCGTATCAAAATGATGAAGGTTCATTTAACATTAGTGACAAATCTCTAAGGTAATAATGTATTTTTTTATAAAATACACTATTGATGCTTCGTGCCAATATGCTGACGTCACAAACTGGATTAGAGTAAAAACTTTTGAGTTGAGTCACTTTTCTTGCTCAACTTAATGCATTATTTCTTATTTGTGACGCTATTAATATTAGTTATGTCACGTTTTGGTTCATTTTGGTCTATTTTTCCTTATTTGAGCTACTGTTTATTTTAGTTACCTCTTTCAAAATATTGATTTCTTTCTTCTAAATCAAACAGATTTTAATGTATCAACTCTGAAATGACACTCCTCATGGTGAAATGAGTGCTAAATTGGATCAAGAGAAAAGTGGCTCACCTACTCTATGATGGTCATATTTGGAGTTTAAGGATATATAGTTTTTACTCGTATTGAATGCCGTTTGGGGCATCTCCCTGTGATCTAAACTTAAAATCAGTGATTTTTAAGTGGTATCACTTTTCTCGCCGGGGTGCGAAATCATCACTTATTGTAAATACCACCGGAGGAACTATCTCTGCACCAGAGAACTCCACTGGCTGGTTGACCTAGCACTCGGGAATAGGATCGAACACAAATTTTTACGTTGTCTCGGTTCATTGGGCGTGATTATCCACATGTGGTGTGTCATGGATATTATTGTATTCCCCCAAACCAATACAGGTGCATTTAATCTAAAATTACCCTCTTTTAACTTTAAAATTGGGGTTGAGCCATTAATAATCTATTTTTTAGAATGTAATATTTAAAAAAATGTGTTTTAAATTTTAGTCATTTGGTCACAGAAGTGGGCCCGTAATGGATTAAGCTTATCTTTAAGTTTGGAACGTTGCTAATTCTGCTCACAAGTGTCCCCATTCATTAAGCCGAGTATTAGCCAACTTATAACTTTTTTTACTTTCTTATGTCAAGAGAAAGTTATATGATGGTGAAAAAATGGATTTTAAGATTATGAATTTTTATTTTATTTTATGTGAACACGAACTTATTTAGATCTAATAGGGGTATGTCACAAAACGCTTTTTTTTCTACCCTCTTTTTCAATTGGTACCTTACTGATTGATAGTTTTTTTGAAAATGGCAGTAACGGTTTTGTTTAAAATGTACATCTAGGATTTGTTTGATGATGATAAATAGCGCTATATAATTCGTTTATGGGCAAACATTTGTTTAGAGGTAAATTATAATATTGACGACTGATTTTTCAAAAACTTTAAATATTTTACAAATGGCTTTAACGATTTGGTTCCAAATTATCTTGAGAGTGTTTGACATAAGAAATAACACTGTACACTTGTTTTTGGCGTAAAAACTCATTTATAGGTATTTTACTGATGACTGATTTTTCAAAAACTTAACAAATTTTACAAACAAATGGATCGAACGATTTGGTTACAAATGGGTATTTTGGGAGTGTTTGATATGAAAATAAGCAATGTATACTTTTTGGGTTGGTGGTGGTGGTGGTGGTGGGGGGGGTGTCTCCGTGGTTACATCGGAGGAGGAGACATTGATTCAATCCGGCAGACAAGTTTCACAGCGTCAAACATCCAAGACCTTCAAGATGAACTAGGGAAATTGTATTGCCACTGTTCCCGCCACTTCCCCTAAATTAATTTCCAAAGGAGCTCGAGTGTTTCTGCCTCCTGCCACCAGGGTGACGTCTTGGTAGCCGCGTCAGNATTTGGTATAAAAAAAATCATTTATGGGTACCGGTAGTTTACTGATGAATAGTATTATAAAAACTTGAAATATTCTACAAATGGCTTTAACTATTTAAAAAAAATAGGTTTTCGGTAGTTTTTTACATTACAATTAACAGTGTCTACATATTTGAGGGTGAAAACTCATTTATAGGTAGTTTACCGATAGATTTTTCAAAAACTTGCTATATTTAAAATGTGGCATTAACAATTTGTTTTAAAATGGCTATCTTTTAAGTGTTTGGCATGATAAATAACCCTGTACTCTTGGTTTTGGATAAAAAAAATTCGATAATGAATCGTTTACTCAAGAGTTATTTTTGAAAATTCAAATTATTTTTAAATGGCTATAAAGTTTGCTTAAAATGTATACCTACATGTGGAGTGTTTGGCATTAACATGCCAAATAAATATGTATACTTGTTTGGGGGTAACATTTTGCCAATCTGTAGTTTACTGATGATTGTATTTTTTATTTGAATATTTTCAAAAATGGATTTAGCGATATGGTTCAAAATTTATATCGGTAGATAATTGTACATATAAATGATAATATTTATTTATTTAAATTATTTTAAGGGTAGGCTAGTTACAACAAATTATAGAAAATTCTGAGTTTTTGGAAATTAGCCTTGAGTATTGAATTTTAAAAGGGAATATTTGTTCGTGATAAATAAAAATAACTTTTTGTTTATACAAATATATATATATATAGAGTGGTTTACATATAATTTATTATTGACAATTTGAATTTTATAAAATTCATTTAAACAATTTGGTTTGAAATGTATTAATAAAGAGTGCATATTGTGATTAACAAGATGGTGTGTTTGTTTTTATGAGGAAAACATAATTAAGGGCAGTTTACTGAAAACCAATTTTTTAAAATTCTCTTCTAAGCCTTAACACACAGTTTGAGAAAGTTTTTGCGATTGTGTTGTACCATTTACTTAACAAATGTCAATTTTGGCAGCTGTAATATAAATGCAGTAACAATGTGCCAATCAATGTTCGATACTCGGCGTTTATTGCTATTAATTTCTTATAGGTTGACCCGTTTCGGTGGCAGCGTGGATTAACGCGATACTGAGGGTGGTTTTACTAAATGGTTTTCCACTATATTTCCACTCAAATTCGGGTGCACTTCCTCTCAATTAAGCCTGCTTAATCCCTATAAACCATTAATGTAATTAGTGTATAGGCGTATAACCCGAACGTGTAGTAAGACGTGGTGCTAAATTTAAAAAAAGAACCTTAAAGGTTCTACTTGAGTCGCTCAGATTATAATTCAAATACTGGAAAAGCTGACGCCTCACGAAAAGAATAACAAACTTGATCCTTTCAACATCATCTCCAATAATTTTTGCATCGGCTGTACAAGTTGTTCACGGCGGATGAAAGTGAAATGACTAAGACGGGCGTAACACCAGGGAGTGGAAGAGCAAGACGGTGAATAAAGAGAGGGAGATAGACTGACATAGGAGGTGGAAGGTGGGAGGGTTTAAAAAAGGATGGTGGGTGGAGAAGTTAAAATAAATGACTACTTGAGTGATCGTTTAGCCTTTTCTTTTCTTCTAAGGGAGGTAACCCCCTTAGGGACGACTTTCCATTGTTCCTTTTTGAGAAAAAAAAGAAGAAAAAATAAGGAAAGGTGGATTGATAAAAAAAAAAAAAGAGCGAAAGAGGAAGTGCGGAAAAGAGGATGTATATTTCATTTTTCTCTGTTTATAACAAGCCATTCTTGACATTAAAAGGTTGTTGGCTGGCAATGTCACGGTGTTAGGAGTAGAGTAGGGAATAAGTGGTGTTGGGGGAGGATGGGGGGTTAGATTTGCAGAGAAGCGAGCACGGAGATTTACAAGAAATAAAGTTAAAGAAGGGGAGTATTTTTGGTTGGAAAAAGAATAATGCTCATAAAACAGCTGAATAACGAAATGTGGTGAATTTTTTTAACTTCTACATATATATAGAAGAAAAGGAACGCGATATGAATCTATGTATGTAATGAAAAATAAAAATGATAAAAAAATGGAATCCAAAGAAAAGACGTAATAAAATTATAAGAGAGGCTTTTTGATGCTTTCATAACTGCAGTTGCTGACAAGTTTGGCAGAAGTTACGAATTATATTTTGTCGTCTGGGTTCAACTTCTATGAAATTATAAGTTTCTATCAAAGGTGGGAATCAAAAGATGAATGTTCCTCAAAGAAGAAAGTTGTAAATTTATCCAAAAGTTATTTCCAGAGAAGAAATAATATTAAGAAAAAAAAGGGCGATTTCATTTTGTGAAAAAGGACGTGTTGTAATAGCTTTTTTTTACATTACTCCCCATATCATACTACCCATCAGGGGCTGTACGTATCTCAATTAATCTAATAGGATAGGGAAGAGTAATGTAAAATATAAAGGAAATGTACCCATAGTTGAGCTTAGAGAGAGTGGGAAACCATATTGTAAAATGTTTGTCTCAACACACCAGGTCGGGACTAGAAGCCTAACCTCCCCCAAGAAACGGGTATTGGCAATACTATAGTTCAACAGTACCCAAACTTTTTTAACGGCGTACCAGCCCAAATATTTCCGTGATTTGGAGTACCACAGAGAGTATGCTGAATATTTACTATTTCGGTACATTTTTAATGGTGCCGAGGTATATAATAACACAATACCTTTCATACATTAAGGTGGGGTGGAAAGGGTTGCGAGAAAGGGCCAGATGACGGGAAGATTAGGGCTCAAATCCCGGTCAGGTGTACTAAGGTTAGTCTATTTTCTTTTAAATTGTTTAAAGATCTTTTTCCACGCAAATGCGTATACGATTCTCACTAAACTCTATCGTCCTCATCCCTACTCTATTAGTATAAATAGGTTGATAGATTGGACAAGTGGTAAGACTCGAGGTGCAAACACAACAGTAAAAAAGAATAAGGATTAAACTAGGATCTTTTTGACCCCTCACAAACGGCGCTTTTTTTTCCACAGCACGGTGCCATACGACGTTTCGGTTATGGCAGGTCGACGTGGTTCCTACGGTGAGGAAACGGCAAGGCGATGGTTCATTGTGATTGAATACATAGCCTATGTAACGTGTTAAACTATATTTAAGAAATTCAGTATTTAACAAATATATTTCTTTATTTATGCTTCAAAATCCTCATATAGTATGCAATATTTTTTTTTCTTCCAGGCAACTGTTAAGGTGGGGCCGAAGGAAGCGCAAGTACAGTTTTTATAGAGTTGCATTTTTTTAGCCAAAATAAATAAAATATTTCTCCAGTAGCCACATGGAGTTTATTTTTCTGCACATGCTAATATCAACAGATCTTGAATATCTGTCAAGGGTGTCCTGGAATTTTGTCAAAACTTTTTAAATAAAGAGAAATATTTTGACCAAATTCCAGGACACTCTTGAAAGATATTTAAGATCTGTTGATATTAGCATGTGCAGAAAAATAAACTCTATGTTGCTACTGGAGAAATATTTGAATTATTTTGGCCAAATAAGTTTAATGCTATAACAACTGTAAAATTACTCGCGCTCCCTTCGGCCGCACCTTAACAGGTTCCGGGATTTATAATCTTCGGGAATGTTGTCCCATAACACAGGACGTTCGTTCTTGATCAAATGATATGAATACTTGAACGTCAATATCGTACTTTTCCAATTCCATGTCTTAGGGCCAGTTTCATAGTCAAATTTAGTACGCCTCAAGTGCGGCGCTACACTAAGTACAAGACGACACCTACCTAAACTCGAATGGAATGGGCCGTTCTCGCATAGGAAACTGGCCCATTCCATTCTGGTTTAGGTAGATGTCGTCATGTACTTAGTGTAGCACCGCACTTGAGGCGTACTAAATTTGACTATGAAACTGGCCCTTTAGTACAATTTACACCGGACTTGCAGTTAGGCGTTCGACAAAGGATTGCAAATTCACAGCCACTTTGACTAGCCCGCGGAACAAACTAGGGAGGTATGCAAGAACGCCACTAAGGGTCAGTTTAATACACAGAATGAGTACGCCTCAAGTACGGTGCGATACTAAATACAGGATAACTATCTAGACCAGAATGGAGTGGGTCGATTTCATATAAGAAACTGGCCCATTAAATTAGAATTAAGGTAGATGTCGTCTTGTATTTAGTGTAGTGCCACACTTTAGTGTAGTCAATCTGACTAAGAAACTGGCAGTTTGAGTGTGAGTGGATGCGTAGTGACACGCTAATGTGGTCCAGAGCACACTCACGGTCTATCTTCCAACCCAGGTATTTTGAGTATTTAAAAATAAAAATTGTCGATATTATGAAATATAATGACTATTCAACAACTATAAATAAAATTGTAAGTACAGTAGTCTAATAATTACTAAATTATAATGAATGAAAATTTACAAAATTTTCTAAGTGAGTGTCTTTGATTATATTAACTTCAATAGCCTTAAGTTAAAACATTGATAATACCTTCAGTGAAAAATTACAATTATTTAAGCTATATTTATGTTCAAATAAAAAACTTACATAATCGTTTACATGTTAGTTTGAAAGATTTTGTGTTAGATTATATACAAAATATTTATTTTCTGTTCATAACTTGTCTTCAACAACATACAAGGTACGAGCCAAGAGGATTTATAAGACTGAATTTAAAAAAAAATATCACAATGGGAAAAATTTTACTTAATGTTTATTTTTACTTTCTCACTATATTACAGGTAAAGAAAATATTGTGATCGTCGAAAAAAAAATAATGAGATTTTGATGAATCTCGACGTTTCATGAGCCCCCGAGTCAAAAAAGAGGTTTTTGAATTTCCGTCTGTCTGTACCTCCAACTAGAGCCTAAACTGTTTTACCGATCAGGCTAAAACTTAGTATCTAGGGTTTTCATAGGGTTGCCATGAATAATTTTTGGAATTGGATATATAACCCTAAAATTAAGGGTAGTTTACTGAAGGGCAAAAAAAGTCGATTTTCTCAAAACCGGCTATAATGATTTTGACAAAATTTCATTTATAAACGTTTATAAATATTACAAACAAATTGGCTACTCTCAATATTTCGGAAAAATGTCTTTAAGGGCTCCGGTCTGATGCTTAAACTCTCTTTTTTTTATCATATCTCCGAAACTATTTGAAATATGAAATTAATTATCATTAAAAATATGTAGATTTATTTATAATACAATTATTTTATTCGAGAGATAATTTTATAAAACTAATGATTTTCAAGCTAAACGCAAATATTTATATTTTTTAACTCTTCGAACACAAAAGATAAAATATTGCGACCGTAAAAAAAATCTAACCTGAAATGTTGATGGGTTTCGACGTCTCATGACCCCCCCGAACACTAAAAAGTGGTCTTTGCAATGCCATCTGCCTGTGTGTCTGTTTAAAAATAAAATTAAGAATGGTTTAATAAAGGGCGAAGAGAGAAAAAAATCGATTTTTTCAAATTCGGCTCTAACGATTTTGATTAAGATTATATATAAACTGGTTATTTTCATTTTCCCATGAAAATGAATTTTTGTGTACTTTACAGGAACAGAAACTTCCATATCTGTGCAACTATTTGAGATATTAAATAACTTACCATTGCAAAATTGTAGTACTATTGAAAATAAAAAAAAAATTTATATGAAATATATTTTTACAAGATTAATAGGTTCTGATATATAGGCAAATATATTAAGACAATTTTGTGAGCTTTAGTTGCAAAGAGATACTACTTAAGTTTTAACGCAATAATTCTCCAATGCCATAAAGTAATTAAATATAAGTAAGTTTCTCAAATAGTTTATTTTTCCTTTAACCTTTTGGAGGAAATGTTTGTACAACAATTATCTATCTCCATTTTAGACTAAAGTCAATATTTACATTTTTTATTGGTCAAAATGTGTAAATGAGGAATTAAATAGCAATGCGATGACATGAAGATGTGCAACACCTAATAAAATGTCAAACATGTTAACCGGAAGTAAAAATTTTAATACTAGGTGTTGACCCTTGTAGACCCCATACTAATCTTTTTTATCGGTCCAAACATACAAATGAGGACATTAGTTCTTTAAAAATAAAATTATAAAATTTAAAACCGGGACTCAAAAAATGTTTTAGATAAGTATAGTGCAATTTTCGCTCAGGTTTGCCAGTGTATATTATTTCGTTTCACACATATTACGAGTTTTGAGTAAATATCTCAATTTCCAAACAATAAAGCGAGAAAGTTCGTGTGGAGTTCCGTACCATTTAGTTCATGTCCGTGTGCCACCAAAATCGTGTTCAAGTGCCATATATTCGCCCTCCTTATTCTTGCTTTGATGATGCAAGCAAAACGACGCCTACACTAAGCGTCCACTCAGTGGCGTTCTTGTGTATGACCCTAGATGAATGTAGCAAGGAAAGATATAGTCCAGTTCCCATAGGAAGAGCCTTTTATAAAAATACAAAGTTTTTGAAGCAAAAATTGATAACATTCTACTATTTTATTAGTGCTATTTAGGTATTGATTATTTATATCAATATGGCAGCTGCAGATCCCAAGACTTAACGTATGAATGAGTGAAAGTAAAATCCAGTAACTTTTCAAGCTGTCAGATAAGGCCCTTCACTTGAAAATTATACTTTAAAAGTGATAAGAACGGAATGAGTATAAGAAAGCGAGAAATAAGCGATGACTGTTCCAAGGGTAGTCCCATTTCGGACGCAAAACGCTTGTCATCTAATCCCTCCCTCCTTTCCCCTGCGGCAGTCGTAACGAGGTGTTGAAACCAACCTTGCATCAGAACAGGAAACGAAGAAGGGGAAGAGAAGAGTAGGAAAGTGGTACACAAACAGTGGTGTTTGGGGGGCAAGCGGGGGTGAAACAAATCGAAACAGTCGGAGAGACGCGTCAATGACAACCCGGAGCGAGAGAGACGTACGTGTACGCGTTTTTGTCGTCGTGTGTCCATGTAGGCCTAGGCCTATACTATTGTTCACACACACACACGTGATAATGTGTGTGTGTATGTGTGTGAGCTGGGATAGAAATTTCTAAAAGGGATGGACTTGGAATTAAATTTAAACGAAAACTGAGGTAGTGTTTCAATTAACAAAAACCAGTACTTTTAGTTGGATTTTTTTCATCATATTATACTACCCCCCTGGGTTGTACACATTTTAAATCAACTGTCGGAGTAAGTGTGAATTGGGTAGACTTTGGAAAAATTATATCCGTACTTGAGCATGATAAACCCTCTAGTAAAATAAAAGCTTTGTGCACCCAGATGAGATTCAAACCCTATCCATCAGTCACCAGCAAATTAAACGATACCAGTTTGACATTTAGATCGCTATATAAGACCAAAAGTCTATAAAATACAAACATGGTTTCGTGGTAAACAGTGATACAGCATTTTAACATATCATTAGTGTTATATTTTTACTTATTGATATTATCTATCAAAAGTGACAGCTGTATAAAACAAGAATTGCCGTATTAATACGTGTAAATAGATTTAGTAACCTTTCTAGATGTCAGATATGTAATTCCTATTAAAATTGGACTGTACATATAGTTATTTTCTACATCTCATTCTAATTAGGTTTCAACTATGACAGTAAAAGTTGGAATAATAATACCGGATCCGGTTATTCGTAGCTCAGGTTTCATCCCGTGGCGGTGGTCATTCAGTCTAAGACATTAGGTTCGTAATAAGCTTGATTTCCAAGGACGGCAAGGTCCGGGTTCCAATCTCGGCTAGATGTTATTTTCCTCTTGTGTATTTTGTTTTAACATCTTCTATCTAGCGGAGGATCACTTCCTTATAGCTACGCTCCTCATACTTTACCAGTATATTGCATCCATAACTTACCCGCGTGATAGTACGTATTAACTAAACAATAAATCTCCCTTTTAAGACTGCTAAATTTAGTGTAAATCAGGTTGGAAATAACTTGTAGAGAATACAAACATACTTTTACTTTCCATCCAGTATTTTGATGGTAAAAAAAAGCCCGGATTCAAAATTTTGATAAATATCGATGTTTCATGACCCTTTGAAACAAAATAAAAAAGTGGTTTTTGTGAAGCCACCTGGCTGTCTGTACCTGGAAATAAAACCGAAACCATTTTACCAATCGGGCTGGAACTTGGTGTCTAGGGTTTTAATTAGGTTCCCTGGGAGATTTTGGAATTAGATACCTAACCCTAAAATTAAGGGTAGTTTTCTTAGGGGCAGAAAGAGAAAAAACTATTTTCTCTAAATTGGCTTAGACGATTTTGCTTAAAGTTCGTATCTAGGCATTGTTTAATATTTCAAACAAAATGGCGTATCTCGTTTTTTGGGGGGAAAAAAAGAAGAATTATCGGCTATTTTATACAAACGGGATACCTCCAATTTTGATATCTCCTCAATACTTTTAGATACAAAATAATCAAGCTATAAAATAAATTATTTTAAAAGTTTCTCAAGTATAAGCAAATATATATTTTGAAGTGGATGTTTGGAAAACGGGGGAGTTTATTGCTTTGTTCTTTTGTTGGCAGAGATGTCCATCTTTTCTCAAGGTTTCTGTAACAGTGTATATGATTTCCCTTTGATATTTGATGGAATGTGATGCTCTTTTATCCATTATGTTTCTACAATAATATGTATTATTTAGTTTCACATTATTTTACAAGTTTTAAGTAAATAGCTCCATTTTAGGTAAAGGAGTGAGAAAGTTAGTGAAGAGCGACGTGATTTTTTAGTTAATATTGATACAAATCTAATTCTAGTAGTAATAGTAGCAGTAGTAGTAATAATAGCAGTAGTAGCAGTAGTAGTACTAGTAGTAATAGTAGTAGTAGTATCAGTAGTAATAGTAGCAGTAGTATAATAGTAGCAGTAGTAGTATTAGTAGCAGTAATAGTAATAGTAGCAGTAATAGTAATAGTATTAGTACTAGTAGTAGTAGCAGCAGTAGTAATAGTAGTAGTAGTATTAGTAGTAGTAGTAGTAGTAGTAGTAGTAGTAGTAGTAGTAGTATTAGTAGCAGTAGTAGTAGCGGTATATAAAAGGTACTAGTCATATCTATAAAAAGTGAAAATTGAAAATCATAAGAATCATCGTAAGAATTAATTAATTTTGTTTTGTTAGCTTTTATATATGTCAGAAAAGGTTCCTTCCTATATTTACTTCAGACTATAGACACAAAACGATACCATTTTTTCCATTTATCCATGATTAAATCTAGCTTTAATAGTTTTCTCTTGTCATATTTCCCATTGCTTAAAAATGTATTAATATTGCTTATGATTAACTGTTATTTTAGATATTTAGAATAGGGATCAGAAATCTGAACTATTTACTCACCACTAGAAGTATCAATGCACAGACCTTCATAAGTGACCACCTTTGGGTCACACAGTATATTTTTCCTAATTAAAGTCACCAAAGATTCTATTAGTGAGTCTTTAATTCAACAAGTTCAGATATGTATGTTTTGTCATTGAATCAATTCAATGTTAAGTGTCTCTTGAATATTAATTAAAAAATCTTGATAGCTTAGTTGGTACATAAGCTGTAATCTAAACTAAAGATATCAGATTTGAATCACTATGAAGTTGATTTTGCTCCCCCTTCAAATTATAAGATACAGTTTGAGTAATTATCATCACATTTTTATTAGACATATTTAATTTTGCTCATAGCTGAGCGCAATATTCTTAATGGAAGTATTTCTTCAAATTGTTTCTTGGTCTCAAGCCATGCAAATTAGGGTATATATCCTTTAAGTTATCTCATCCTTATCTCTACAATAGATTAGTTACACAAGGATAGCCCGGATGGGTGTTAAGATAGGGTAAATCAAAAAATAAACCCTCAAAATGTATTTTATGATTATATCTACAGTATTATAACAAAAAATGTGTTAAGAACTTAGGATAATGTATTACTCATTAAGAGAAGTAAAAAAGTATCAATAAGCCTAGCTCTGCAAACCAGCTAATACAAAGATCCGGCCAGAAAAATCTAGTAGCATGAACACATTGGACCCCTGACATTAATCCTCTGAACTTTTTTGAATGGGGATACTTAAAGATCTTAAGGTATTTGAATTAAATAAAGGATTTATCAGACTTAAAACAGCTAAAGTTTAAAACAGTGGTTGAACGATTCAAATGAAGCCGGGTATTTTTCCAAAAAGCGTGGAACAGTCTGTTTCGAGGGTTTGAAATTTGTGTGGAAATGGAAAGACACCATGTAGAACATTTTTTGTAATGATAAGATGAAAAATATGTGTCATATAAACCCAAATAACATTTCATTTTTTAGTCCAATTTTTGTTATTTCCTAAAGAAAAAGTCACATCTATGTGTGAGTTGGTTTGTGGACTTAGATGTACTTAGACTTTTTGTTACACATTTTAATGAATAATACAATATACTAAAGTTCTCAATCTTTTTAAACATACTGTATATAAACTGACATTGATGAAAGCCGTCAAGCTTAAAAAGTGAGCGCGCACATTTGATGTATGCGAAAAGGGGTTTAAGTTACCACAGTGGAATCCACTAACGTGAAGGGGGGTAGCCAACACATTTTCCGAGGGCTTCAGAGAGACTAATCAACTTCAACAGGCGCACAGAGGAATGAAAAGTTTTAGAGCAGTTGGGATGGGGTATGAATGATAGCTATTATTACTTGATAACATTAAGCGCTCACGTAATACGTCTAATAACGTTGTTAATATCGGTGTATATTTCAGTTATTTTATGGTTAGTGTAACACAACACTGAACGTTACAAACTGGTAGACCACATCATGTTGGTACAGTCGTTTATAAAGGAGTTTGGCATATTTTTAGACAAAACATTATAAATGGCGTCCTACTTATCCATTGTATTTATTAAATGTAAATATGATGTACCAAGTACTTCGATAGCTCGAGACAGGAATACGCCCAATACACTTATTTTTAAATAGGATGAACGACGCGTATTTAGACGACAAATACAAGGCTCACAAGGAAAATAAATGATGCGACACAGTCGTACAAACTTTCTCATGTGTGAGTAGACCTTGTGTATTAAGCTTGGAACAACGCCCATCTTTGGTTAATGGTTTATATTTACATTTTTAAGTGTGAACAACGCTAGAGAGATTCCAGAGGTGTTAAAATATATCAATTTTAAGGTTGAATACCCCAAAAGGTCCATTTAAATTAAATGCAAGTTTCAAATGTATCGTCGAATAAAATGATAAGAATTACAGAGTGTAAAACCAACATAACGACATGTTATTGAATAACACACATTTCATTATTCCAAGTTGGACTAACCCCAACCCCACCTCCATCCTCTCCCAGTAAAACAGGAATTAAAATTAAGCACACACAAACCCGCCTATTTAAAACGTGTTTTTCCTGTTCAGTGGCGGAAGGAAAATTGATCCCGCAATAATAGGGAGTGCGTAAAGCAACTCGGGAAATTAGTCGTATCGTTCCCTTCTATCATATGCACGAGATACTACATGAGAGAATACGCCATATGCATACACAACATCCCCCCCCCGACTCCACCCGCCCCCCACCACTAAAACTTCAATCCATTACCTACGGAATGATAGTAATAACCACAGTCATTTTTTTTCAATATAAAAAATAGCACTAACTCCGGTGTTTTCATATAAATGTTACAAAGGACCTCACACCTAAATTAATTTGCTATTTTTNTTTGAATTTACGTATTTTTACAGATTCCATTTTTGTTTATGTAGTTTACTTCCTCTCCCTTTATTACCTTCTCATGGTCGGGGTGATAACAAGACGTAGAGAGGGTGTAACATTTTTATCACAATAAACTTGTTGCTTATGAGAATTGAAACTGAATATGCATGTGTCTGTGCAAATCCAAACTATCCAATGTCTCATTTTTATTTGGGGGGAGATAGGAAAAAATGGGGCAAGGGGAAGGGACATCATGATCCCACCACATCTCTTGAATTATTCAAAACGTACTACAGAATGTTATATATATACCGCGCGAAAATGTTGAATTGGCATTTTACATTTACATTTCTATGTGCGGGAAGGGGGCGCGGAGGTTTCCTGGTTGCGTTTTGCTGTCTGTTGGCTTAATTGCTTTAATGTTTGGTTTTAGTATTATTATTTTTTCTTTGTTGGAATGTTGTGGCCACTGGGGTCAAATCTGACACAGATTTCACACCAAAAAAAGCCTCTTACTACGGTCATTTGTAAATTATTTAATTAAATATTTATACTCTAAGCGTCAGGTTAAATATACGCCTGGTAGCTCACACATGAAATTACATGAACATCGCTAAGATAATAGATAAATAAATAATGTTAAGCACTTTTCTATAATCCTAGCTATCCCATAATTATTTTTTTTATTATTTGTACATAACCTTTTCACATATTAATGTGGATGTATTTGTTAAATTAAATGCCATTGCAATATGATGCAGCATATTAATTATTATAAAATAAATTATAAAGTTTCCTCACACTAATTTATTGAAATAACTAAATACTTACTTTCTGGAACCAGTAACTTAAAAGTTCATTGCCACGCTTGCAAAAATAATTTACAGGTAACAATAATTATTTATACCTGCAATTCTAAGATTAATTGATATTGTGTATTATTTAATTCACATTATTTTTCAATTTAGTTGATATCTAGTATAGGAAAATATATGTATAAATTATTATTATTATTATTATTATTATTATAAAATTACTATAATAAAGGAAATTGAAATTGAAATTGAAGTTATTATTATTAGCACCGCGTCTTACTAGCCATTCAGGTTGTAAACAAGATAGATTATTGCTGTACAAATATTTCCCCTTACAGCTTAAAGGAATAAGAACATCTTTTTGAGAGACTTATTTGCTTACTATATGGTATTAGAGAATTATTGCGTTAAAAGTAGTATCTTTTTACAACTAAAGCTCACAAAATTATATTAATATATTTGTCAATATCTCAGAAACTATCGGTTTTATAAAAATATATTTCAAATAAAAGTTTTTTTAAAATTTTTAATAGTGATACAATTTTGCAATGATAAGTTATTTACTATCTCAAATAGTTGCGGGGATACGGAAATTTCCGCTTCCGTAAAGTACCCTGAAAGTAATTTTCACGGGAAAATGAAAATATCAATTTTATTTATAAAATTAATCAACACATAGATACGAATTTTAATCAAAGTCACTGGAGCCAATTTTGAGGAATGTATTTTTTTCTCTTTTCGCCCTTTATTAAACTACCCTTAATTTTAGGGTTAAACAGACAGACAGACAGCATTGCAAAAACTACTTTATAGGGTTCAGGGCGTCATGATATGTTGACATCCATCAATATCTCGGCTTAGATCTTTTTATGGTCGCAATACTTTACCTTTAGCGTTTGAAAAATTAATATATATATATATATATATATATACGTTTAAGCTTGAAAATTATTGGTTTTACAAATATATATTTCAAATAAAAGACTATTAATACAAATGTACCTACATATTTTCAATGATAAGTAATTTCATATCTCAAAGAATTACAAAGATATAATAAAAAACGAGAATGTACGCATCAGACCAGACCCCTTAAAGTAATTTTGACGATGAATTGAGAGTAGCCATTCTGTTTGTAAAATTTATCAATGCTTAAAAATGAAATTTAATCAAAATCGTTGAAGCCAATTTTGATAAAATTGATTTTTTGTCTCTTTTAGCTCGTAAGTAAACTATCCTTAATTTTAGTGTTAACTATCCAATTGCAGAACTCCCTCGGGGCAACCCTATGAAAGACTAGATACCAAGTTTTATCCCTATCGGTAAACTAGTTTAGGATCTAACTGGAGGTACAAACAGACAGGCAGAAGGATGGACGGACAGACAGACGGAAATTCAAAAACAAATTTTTCTGATTCGGAGGGTCATGAAACGTATAAATTCATCAAAATTTCGAGTAATTTTTTTTAAGATCACAATACTGTCTCTACCTGTAAGGTATCGATCGAGAAAGTAAAAATAACTACTCGTCAAATTATAAACTCTAAATGAAACAATTTGGTAATAAATAGCGATTTGAGTTAATAATAGTTGTTTTAAGTAAAAGAGGAAAAGCAACAAAAGAGGTGTGCACTTTGTGTTTTGCCAAGTATTTATTTTGATTTTCTATAAAAGATAATGTCCATAAATATCCAACTTAAGTAGGTATATCAGTAGATCATTATAATCAAAGCGCACCGGTAAAGTAATTTATTTCAGTTATTTTTTAAAACGCTTAAACCAAGCTAAGCGTTACTAGCGCTTGAGTGCACACTTAGAGTGAGCTCTGAAATGCTCGTACCTCGTCTTCTTTCGTACAAAGAATGGACTAGGCTAAGGAAATTCCGCCTCTCCTGGATTCAAACCAACTAAGTCAAATAAATGCTATCGGGTAGTGTGACTTGACATTCTTTCCCATAGCCGAAGCTTATAAACTAATACAGTCCTACATAGCTCTAGTGTTGAAACGTGTCAGATCAAATGATTCCATCAAAGACTGTCGGATAGTGCACCTTGGCGCTCTATCCGATATCCAAGGCCCATATATGAATACATTGTGTTGAGACGCCCCTACTCCTTGTTTGCCGCAGTCCCGCCGATGCTGTGGATTCCTCATCAGCTTGTGGGCGCCCCCCTAGGGTACGGCGTCACCCTTGAATGTTTCACGGAGGCGCACCCGACGTCGCTCAACTACTGGACGCGCGAGGACGGCCACATGATCCACGACACACGCAAGTACACACCCGAGAACACGGTCGGGGTGCCCCCTTACAAGACACACATGAGGCTGACCATCGTCAACATCCAGGAGAAGGACTACGGGACGTACAAGTGCGTCGCTAAGAACCCCCGAGGTGAAACGGACGGAACCATCAGACTATACAGTGAGTACAATATAATTATTATCATTATCATTTAGATCAGTACAAACCACAATAGTGGACACGCGGACAAAGGTTAAGTCTCGTCTAAGTTAGTTAATCCAGTAATGGAAAGGTTGGGGTTTGAATCCAAGCCAGATGCAATGATAAGTTTTTTGTACTAATAGTGTCACACTCTTCTCCACATATAAATGCAGGTGCATTACATCTAAAATTCTATCTTCATTCCTAGTTCATTGGTAAAAATATGCTGATAGCCCGTATCGTTAGTAGGATGCTGTACACAAATATAAATTATTATTATTATTATTATTATTATCACCGCGTTTTACTACTCGGTCGGGTTACACAAATATAAAGAAAGTTCCTTAAGGTAGGGGTAAAGAAAATGCGTGTTAATTTCAGTATTTCTATAATTCTTAGCATAAAATCCATTCAAGGTGGGAGTGCTCAATTCACATCAGAAGTTAAAAATATCCAATTACATTTTTCTAGCTATTTAATACTCTTCTTCCAGGACTAGGGGTAAGGTGTCGGACTTCTGTTCTGGGGGCCCGGGGTTCAATCCTTGGTCCCAGAAACGATCTATCTGATTGCCAAACCCTTCCTTCACCTCTGACAAGACGTGTATTAATCACAGATTGCGAATGTCTGGAATTCCAGGTCTCCACCGTGGTTCGGATCCCACGTTAAACTGTAGGTCCTCCATTTCATCTCATAATCACCCTAACACATTAACGTGGGTATAACCCGAACGGATATTAAGACGCGGTGCTAGTAAGAGTAATATTAATAATTCTTCCAGGTCTGTAATTAGTTTATTCTTACCTTATAAAACATGCTGATGTTCTCATAGAAATCTTCCTGATTAATTTAACATTTTATAATAGTTAACCTAATGGTTTGACCAAAAATTGCTCAAATGCATGTTGAAATCTATCTTCCGATTCAGAATATTTCATTAATACATCTGTTGCAATAGAATTGAACTCAACGATTAGTTTAAACTGTAATCAAGCAAGTAGAATTCCATGTAAAATAGAAGATCGACTTCATTTACGGGATCTTCAAAAAATCTTGTGGGATCTTTAAGCATTGTTCACTTGAAACAAAATATGATTTTACACCCTCAAATATATCTAAAAATGTTTGTATTGCAGGCACTTAGCTTAAAAATCTTGACCCACCGAGAGACAAAATTGTTTTGTGTCTGGTATCTGCAAATTCACAGAATTTTTAAGTTCGGTTCTGTGTATATATGAAAATATTTGTATATTTTAAATACTATCACTTCAATACTCACAGGTAGCAGGTTAATGAAATTTCAAAAATTACTCGAAAATATTTTCCAACCAGTAAAACACTACTGCTAGTTCCCGTTCTTTTATTTTCCTTATATAAACTAGTAATTTATTCTTCTCCAACTTTTATAACTACTCATTTAAAAAAATCCTTGACGTTTTTCAATCCTGGACACAACCCAGGACGTAATTACAAATCCAGGAATGTCCGAGCCAATCCCGGACGTTTGGTAGCCCTAACCAAAACCAAAATCTGACTAAATACTCAGCCTTCTTCTTGGACCTAGCTTCATGCTTTTAAGTTTAAATTTTCATTGAAACAGGGGAAATGTGCAAACTAATTTAAATTTTAAAAAATAGTTTATATTTAAGGTGTGAATGAATCAATATAATTACAATTTTTGATAAATATCTTTGTCATGCGTAGAGAGAATGGGAGTAAATGTTTGTTCTACACTAGCGGGTCGGGTTTTCTTTAGTTTATTTATTTCTCCAAATCTTTCAAATAACCGTCTCCACTCAACAGCATTGACCTGGAAACAATACCCCGATCATTCATTTGATCGTGTGTACACCCGCCTTCTCTTCGACAGTGTTTGCGGATGTCGGAAGTCCCTCCCAACCCAAGAGAGAGAGAGAGAGTATAAAGCAATATCCACAGTCTCCTTGAGTCGTCCCAATTCCCATCCAGCTCGGAACGTACGACAGCCCGCTTCCTGTCGACTACGTGAAACTTTTCACACAACAACCTTACCCCCCTCAAACTCCCTCTTTTGCTGCTACTGTTCATTTATTACGAGAGCACCCCTCTCTCTTTTTCTCTCAAGCCTTACCCGCTCGCCTACACTCCCCCTTACCCGATTAAGCCTTATCTCGCATCTTGTTCCGCTATCGCTTTCATTCGCCTCCAAAAACGTTTTCTTTCTCCCCCTTCTGCACCTCGTGTTCTACTTCAAACTGTCGACTCTTCTTAACAACTAACATTTATCAATTTCTACTCCGTCTGTTTTCATATATATATTTTTTCGTCTTTAATTTGCAAAGTGTTTTGATAAACAACATGCATTCCCCTGCCCCCTCCCTCCACTTCCAGTTTAAAACTTCACTTATGTAATTCTTTTAGCACATACAACATTTACAGCTTAAACATGTGGCTCAGTGATTAGGGGAGCCTTGTTTGAATCCAGAGTATACTGACAAAGTGGTTGACTAGTTTAGAGTTCATCCAGTTCTTCAATTTTCAAATACCAAAAAAAATAGCTGAGTATGTAATCTCAGTCCAAATGTATTAGGTTAAGTTATTTGTTAAATTGGATTTCTCGAAATTACATATTACGTTTTCGAATAAAACTATAATTTTATTTCTATAGATAAAAATTAATGCTTAGTTGGATACCTGTAAGACACTTCTAAAAAATATGTAGAAGTTTGTATAATACTATATTTTTCTGGTTAACATATTTTGAAGTAACTTTCTTCGTTCCGCCAAATCCATAAGATACATAAATTCTTTAATAAATGCCGTGAGATATTTAAGATATACTTCTTGATTAACAGAATTGTTTTGCAAATTGCTTGTTTGATTCTGTTAGGCGTCTCGTGAAAAAATAAATTCGTAAAAATATGAAAATTGGCCGAGAAATGGTTAGAGTTGTCGACGCAGTGGAATAATTTTAACCTCATGGTAAATCCCTTAAGGGTGCCACCTACTTGAGTTCAAATACACATTCAGTATAATTTTTTTATGTGAATGGCAGTAATGAAGCATCAAAATCACCCGAACAGTTTACAAATATCTAATAAAATGTTTTGTTGTGACCCAATTATAAATTGCCTTATTTTTTCGAAGCAAGCTAGATGTATATTTCTAACCCTTTAGTGTTGAATAGCTGCAACATTTTGCTTAAAACGTCAATTGAAATAAGCTAGTTTCACCTTTTCATGATTTAAAAAAACTTAAAATGAAAGGTATTTTTACCCTAAATGAACATGTGGGAGGTAATGGATTGATAACTTTTAATGTGAGAAAATTGGTGAATTAGGCACCGTCAATTCAACAAGAACGAATCATAAACTGGTGGATTGGGCATAATCGATTCAAGTAAAATGAAATGTAAACAGATGAATTGGCCACCGTGTCAATTCAACTATAAGAAATTGTAAGCAGGGGAATTGGGAAACGCCAATTCAATTAGAAAGAATGGTAAGCCAGGGGATTGTGCACCATCGATTCAAATAGAAAGAATTGTAAACAGGTGAATTGAGAAACGTCAATCCAACTAGAAAAAAATATAAATAGGTGAATTGGGCACCTTCATTACAATTGGAAGGAATTATAAAAAGGTGGGCTGGGCACCTTCAATTCAATTAGAAAGAATTGTAAACAGGTGAATTGTGCAATGTCGATTCAACTAGAATAAATTATAAACAAGGGAATTGGGAAACGCCAATTCAATTAGAAAGAATGGTAAGCCGGGGGATTGTGCACCGTCGATTCAAATAGAAATAAATTGTAAACAGCTTAAGGGTGCACCGTCGATTCAACTAGAGAGAATTGTATACAGATGAATTGGGCACCTTCATTACAACTAGAAGGAATTATAAACAGGTGTGCTGGGCACCTTCAATTAAACTAGAAATAAATGTAAACAAATGAATTGTGCACCGTCGATTCAAATAGAAGAAATTGTAAACAGCTGAAGGGTACACCGTCGATTCAACTAGAAAGAATTGTAAACAGATGAATTGGGAACCTTCATTACAACTAGAAGGAATTATAAACAGGTGGGCTGGGCACCTTCGATTCAACTATAAATAATTATAAACAGGTGAATTGTGCACCGTCGATTTAACTAGAAGAAATTGTAAAGCTGTTAATAGGGCAACATCAAATTCAAATATAAGAAATTGTAAACAGGTGGATTTTACACCGTCGATTCAACTAGAAGAAATATTAAAAAGGTGAATTGGGCACTATCAATTCAAGCAGAAGAAATTTAAAATTGTAGTTAGGTGACTTGGTCACTTAATATAAGAATTATAATTGTAAATTAATACTATAAATCGTCAGAACACTTCAGTTCAGTATAGTTCAGCTTTTTCCAAATTTCCATGGAAACTGATGTATAAATGAGCCGAATTCGATACGAACAGATGTGTGACAAACTTAAAAGTTATTAATTTAAGTTATATCCAAACCACTATCGTCAACATAATTTTTTTCCTTTCAGAAAGGTATAGTCAAACGTTTTCCCCAGGCTCATTCGAACAGATGAGCGTAACATGACATCCCGTGCGTTACAGGTCAAAATAATCCTGTCCTCTTCATTCTGCCGGTTATATCTGTCAACAAGGAATCAGTAAGGGGTAATGGAAATGGTAGAGAGGGGGGTGGGGTGTTGGGGGTAAATATTTGACGTAACCATGGCAACAGCTGACACAATGTCAAGTCACAGTGACGGGACCCAGTTACCGCCGCACTGTATTTAACAAGCTCGGCGTACAATGGCGTATCCACTGTGTACGCACACCTGAGTTCAGAGAACACACATACATACATACATATACACACACATGACTCATGTACGCGTTCAAACATGGGTATAAGATATGTGTATACACGTGTGTGACGTTTTTTATGCGGAATTTTTAAATGTTCTCAGGATCTTTAGCTACTGTACGTGTAAACCCTTATCAAACACATTCAAATAAACTTGTAAGTACTATTTACTTTTGCTTGTCCACCTATAGGGATTACTCTGTTCTTCCCAAACACCAAAAATAGAAGATAATACACAAGTAATTGGAGACTAAAAACCCCCTCAAAATACATGTTTTAAAATTGTTGGCATACAGTGAATCATACTCATCTCTTAGAGTAATGGTACAATCATTAATCAAAATATTATCGGCATCTACCTAGTTATAAGGACATTGGAGTATCGATGGTGCGAAGTTCCAATAGTCTAAGATAGGGATAGGCCTTGTCCAAGTTATTTTACGGAGGATAAAAATTACGTTGCTATGTGAAAAAACAGCTATCGCATGCTAAATAAATGGTTCAACACAATTTTACAAACTTTGTATGAAATTTTTAAAAACATTCATCAGTAAACTACACCTACACGAATTTAACACTCCCAAAACACGTACACGGTGCTATGTTCTATGTTTCAAACAACTTACAGATTTCAATTTAAATTAAATCGTTAAAGTATTTTTCTAATCTAATTTTTAAAAACCAGTTATCAGTAAAAAAAACACCTTTAAGCAAATCTATCTTCAAAAACCATGTATAAAATACTATTTATCATGTCACACACATCGAAGTAATGTATTATTATTATTATTATTATTATTATTATTATTAGCACCGCGTCTTACTACCCGTTCGGGTTATACGCACTTACGCTAATGTGTAATGGTAGGGTGATTGTGAGATGAAATGAAGGACCTACAGTTTAACGTGGAATCCGAACCACGGTGGAGGCCTGGCATTCCTCACATTCACAAGATGTCTTGTCAGAGGTGAAGGAAGGGTTTGGTAATCAGATAAATCTGTGCCGGGACAGAGGATTGAACCCCGGCCGCCAGCATAGAAGTCTGACACCTTACCCTTAGGGCCAGTTTCATAGTCAAATTTAGTACGCCTCAAGTGCGGCGCTACACTAAGTACATGACGACACCTACCTAAACTCGAATGGAATGGGCCATTCTCGCATAGGAAACTGGCCCATTCCATTCTGGTGTAGGTAGGTGTCGTCATGTACTTAGTGTAGCGCCGCACTTAAGGCGTACTAAATTTGACTATGAAACTGGGCCTTAGACCACCAAGGTCACCTAATGTATTTTAAACAAAATTATTTTAACAATTTTCAAATTATCTTGAAATTACGGATATTGATCGTTGGTAAACTACACTTAAGTAAAGGTTTCCCCGAAAATCAAGTAGCCTATACAGTGCTATTTATAATGTAAAACACTCCAAAACTCACCCCAGGTATATATATATATCTTAAACAAAATCCTTAGAGCATTTTTGTTAGATATCAAATTTTAAATAAAATCATACATCCGTAAACAATCCTTAATTTGGGTTATAATTAGAATAAAAAAATTCCATGAGATAATCCCTCAAATCATTTCGGTGAGCCAGGGATAGTGATACAGACATAGAATGGGGAAAGACAACATTTTTGTAAGAACCATTTTTTGGGTACGAGGCCATATAAAACTTTAAGATTTATCAAAATATTTAGGTCATAAACTTTCACGATTACATTATTTTGTCTACTTGAGAAAGTAAATAAATAGTACGTACTCTTCATAAAAATAAACACATCATCTTGTTAATACTTATACTTAGTACAGGTTATACGCTTAAGTACTAATTAAGCTAATTGTTAGTAATTGGGAAGGTTATATATAGAGGAAGGGAGTCCACATTTGCGTGGAGTTAGAGTGTAAAACCATTTAGGAAATACCAACCCCAGTTCACCCGAACGAGATTCAAGTCTCAATCTCCCCGTCCTCGGCAGTCTAGCTCAACAAAAAAACAGCGCTTTAGCCAACTTTACCACCGAGGTGGGTATCTTGTTAATCAAAATATATACTATTCATATATAATTTCTAATCAAATTATTGTTCAAATATTTTAAACAAATTTTTTACAATTTTGAAAAATTAGTTATTTGTAGACTAGCCTCAAAATATTTTTAATTTGTAAAAATAAAAACATTGGCTTATTTATCATCTCACAATTCCTAGAAATACATTTTGAACTAAATCTTCAACGCTATTTGTGAAACATTTAAAATTTTCTAAAATTTATCATTGGTTAATTACCTTTAAATTAATTTATTTTTTGATTAGAATAAACATACATTATTATTCATCAAGTAAAACATAACCTATATATTAATTTTAAACCAAATAATTGCAGCTTTTTCAAAAAATGTCAAATTTTCAAAAATAGGTCATTATTAAACTACTTGAATTTTATCTAAGAAAAACAAATACATTGTAAAATTATGTATATCGTAAAAAATTACTCAAATATCCATTTTGAACCAAATCGTTTGAAAATATTTCAAACTTAAAAATTATTTAGTAAACTAGCCCTAAACAATTTTTTGCTGACAAACAACTATACCGGTGATTTCTCTAAGTAAACATTTAAATTAAAAACGTTAGAGACACTTGGAAATTTGTAATTCCAAAAACTCAGTAAACTAACCTTAATTTAAAGTCTAGGATAAAAAAATAAAAAATTTAGCAACTAATATTTCATGATTGACTGTATTGAAAGCTTGTTTTTAAGAGCCCTTATATGTAATTTTTTTTAGGTTGAAACTTAGGAACAGTAGAATAGGCCTGAAAAAGATAAGATGTAATGAGGTGAACTGGATAAAGATAACTCAAAATAAGGATAGATTGCGTACTTTTGTAAGTTCGGCAATGAACTTTCAAGTTCCTAACGTCATATAATAAATAAATAAATTAAACAATACATTATAAGTACTTTCTACTCTTAAATATCTGCATGAATTTTCATTTTTTGATACTTTTGAGTATAATTCGAGTGTTCGATAGCTCGGAATGAACCCGGTCCCATTCAAATCGAACTGTTGATACTATATGGTACTTACCTCACTTGAATAATCTTATACAAATTAGTAATATATCACTACTAGGTAAAAATTGAATGGATTTATTCAAATATATCTAAGCTACTCTACGGATACTCTACCTTAAAACAATACAAACATTGATCGTCTTAGAACTATAATAATATAAACAGACCATCACTAAAACAGAATAAACACTTGACTTGATATTTTTATCAATATTTAGTTAATATTTACATTTTGAGAAACGTGATTGTAGCCGTGTTAAATGCGTGATATCTGACACCTTAGATCAGTCGTAGGTTGTCCTTCTACTGAGCCAAAGGTCCCGGGTTCGATTCCTGGCATAGCAGAAACAATTATTATTGGTGAAATGTGGGGTTTCCCTTTCACAGTGATGAATTAAGGTCCGGGGATAGGGTGTTGTGTCTGTTTTAGATTTAAGATAATTTATAAGTCTTATACTGATATAATTAGTCATTTTAGATATTGCACGTTTAATTCCTAAAATAGATTCGTGATCCTCGTTATACAATACGTGTTGGGATTAGTAGGGAGGGTCGTGAGGTTACGGGCGTTTGGTGTGAAGCGACAAAGCATCCACGTCAACAAATGTCCTCGCAACCTCCTTTGAGGTAAAACAACCGTCACGGCTGAGTGACCCTCTTCAATGGCTTTGTGACTAACGTCCAACTCAACGAATTAAAGAGAAACAGTTGTCATGAGATCCTTTAATCCATTATCTTATAGGATAAATTTGGGCCACTATCAAAATTAATCGTTGGGAAAAATACACATTGTGTTGTCGTGGATTGTACGATCAATTGAGGTAAGATTTCTTTTACAAGATATATTTATTAGGGGCATTAATGTGCACTCTTTGAATCAGCTAATGTTATATAACACCACAATTGTATTTTCTACCACGTATACCTAGCCGTTCGGACCATACGCGTGTAGCCTATATATTACATATAGAGGGTACAGGGGAAAAGAGGATAAAGTCCAATTTTATATAAAATTGAGTTAGTGCTGTCACCTGTTAGACAACAATGATACCTTTCTAATACACACGTCGGTCCTAGCGTCGGCCCCAATGCCACTCGTCCAACGTGTGGATCGGGAAAATAGCATTGACCCCAACGTTGGCGCGAGCGTTGGTAGTTGGCCGGCGCGTGTAGGTTTTATCAAAGGAATCTGTGCCAACATTCACGCAAGCCGTCCACACGTTGGCGCTTTGCTCAGTCTTGTTTCGACACGCATCGAGTGCGTACGTTGATCTCCGTCAGGAGTAATAGTGTTCTGTGATATTAATACTTAATACGTGCATGCGTTAAGATATAATCCTCATCCACGCCATCCGCGTTGACAAATGAAATGTTGTAGAATTTATTGAACTTTACCAAGCACATCGAGTTATATGGAACGCAATCCGGAAAATCATAAAAATAAAAATTTAGTAACTGATGCGTGGAGAACCATTCAAAGGGATATGTGAATGATTTACTCGATTGAGAAATTTTAAAAAAAAAGAGAGAATCGTTGATGAGGACAAATCACTTGTATAGAAAGAAAATTAATGATTCTATTCGTTCTGGAAAATCAGCAGACGATGTTTTCAAACCGAATTGGCTCGCATATGAGTTAATGGACAGTTTTCTTGTTCCGATTTATGATAAAACGGATACGGTTACAATTAACACACAGGTAAGTGAAACATTTTTCAAACATAATATTACCTTTATTTAGTTTATAGCATTTTGATACACAAAATAACTACGATATTAATAAAATAATATGATGATTGATAGATGATTAAAATGAATGTTGTTCTATAGTCGTTGTGGAAAATTAAGTAGGTACCTAACTCATCATCATACCAATTTGTTTATGATAAGTATTTATTCAATTTAATGTGAATAAACGTATGCTGTAAATTCATTTCGTATTTCTCTAGCATTTTATGTTGTCCTTATTGGTAATTTATCTAGTGATCTTAAAGGTTGCCCTTCTGACACCTTCTCTACGTCACCCTCGGGCATGTACATACATCAAGAGTGCAGTCTTTTTTAAAAAAAAATTATGCGGTATAATGCATGGGAGTGTTATAATGGATGCTTTATTGGATTGTGGCAGTATATTGGTTTTTAACACTCTAAACACAAATGGCAATATTCCAAATGCACATTCAATCACAACACAAGCACGTGAAAGTCGTTGGTTGAAGATTCTATTTTGTGAACCAGCTGCCGGTGTACCAGGAAAAGGTTTCATAATTATTTTAGACAATGCAAAAGCTCCGTCTGCTACAAACACATATGGCATAGGAATATGTCGATCAGGTAAATGAGTGTCTTCCGGAAAAATAGAATCAGGCCCATATATTTTCTCATAAAATATTCTATCATTAAAATCTTCACCATCACTCATACGTCCATGTGTTCCTACATCAGCAAACAAAAAATTATAGTCATTATCCGTTACCACTAGTAATATCATACTGAAATAGTGTTTGTAATGATGAAACTCTGATCCACTATTAATAGTTGACTGCATATTGATATGTTTGCCATCCATTCCACCCAAGCAATATGGAAATTGCCACTTTGTTTAAAACCTCTAGCAACTGCAATCCAATGCTGTTCAGATTGAGGCATCTGAAATAAAATATATATTTGTATTAGGTCTACGTTTTCGGTAGATTCGCACCAATTAACTGTATAATTCAAATATGTAAATTAACTATTGGTGTGTTAATTTTAGGCTATGATGTTTCCTGACGAGGATAGAATACAAGAAAACAGTAATTTTAAACTGTTACTCCTTCATCAACTTCTACAACGGCCAAGAAACGGCGATATTCAGATATCTCGGAAGTACGAACACAAATGAACACAGCTTTAAATGTTCTTAAAAATATATCGAACCAATCGCCAACTGAAGTGGACGAGGTGGATTTATTTTGTCAACTACTGGCCAGAAAAAAATTAAAATTTTTATGAGCAACAAAGAATATAATGCACGATATAGACGAACTTATTTACCAGAAGCGAAATTTCTCTCGATCAAATATTAGTAGCCCTGCTAGCACGAGCACATAAGCGATGTCTACCCCAAATTACGTGCGTTATGCACCTACACCATCCCCTTCAACTCAGATTGTTCCAAGCACTGTATATCAAACTGCTGATGATTAAAGTAATTACACATATGTACTACCACATTGTAGTAGTCAAACTGAATATGTGACAGATCCATCAAGCACAACTCAGAATGTGACCATTCTGTCAAATGATATTGTCTCCCAGGCATTTTTACTCTCTGAGGCATAAACAAATAAATACATAAATGCACTATATTACCAGACACCTAATAATTTGGTTTACAATAAGCATAGTTTTCATTATTTTTGAGGGTTTTATTTTACAACAAACTATTGCCCACGGCTTCGTCCACGCGGATATGTTAAATTTAGCCTATTTCCTTCTCAGGAATCAAGTTATTTCCACATATATATCTAGTATATATGTTACGGTTAGTGATAAATTGAAAATATTAATAATAACCGGTTATCATTAATAATGGTGTGTTTATTACTAATACTAACCGGTTAGTATTAATACCAACAGCATTTATCACTTTGACCGTAACATAAAATACTTAAACTTACCTTAACAAAAGAATGAAACGCCCCACACAGCGCTTTACATACTTCCGGCACCATCAATGATATAACTTGAGGAGAAATTTTAAATAGGTAATGAAGACTTTTGAATGCTTCTCCAGTCGCTAGAAATCTAAGTGTCACAGAGAGGTGTACTTTGGCTGCTATTGATTTTCTGAATACAGTAACTCGTTTTTTTTTTAATTCTTGGTCCAATCAGCAGTAGAAGGTATTCAAAATCTATTGAAAACATACGACAAAAGTTATAAAACTCTCCTGAAGTCTCTTGAATCAAATTATTTATTAATCTGTTTCCATCGTATCTGAAAAAGAAAATTTTATGTATTATTTTCAGATAATTAAGTATATAAAGAACATTATTTGAGCGCCTTGTAAACCACTGTAGACTAAATTATTTATTCTCAAAATTATTAAAATGGAATTTCTATAGGTACTCACTTCTTGATCAGTGTTTAATTATGTGTCGTCACCCACCATCTTCTTCTGGGTGGTTGTTTCTTTTTTTTTCAGTAAGAAATAATAATGATGTGCACTCAATAACGTAAAAGCGCCTACAGCAATGTCTATATGAGACATCTTCACATTGGCTCTGACTGCATTAAACTAAATAGAATTGCCAACGTGTGGACGTCTAGCAAATTAACCAGTGTTGGGACCAACGTGTGGATCCGGCATTTGATTATGGTTAAAAGAGGTCTTTGTCATATCTAAATAAATTTAATTAGTTATTTTATCACCCTGTCTTATTTACTATCTATTATGTTTATACGCCTATATTAGCTACTCTAATGTAACTGGGATAAGGAAGGAAGCATTTTAGAGATAACCTACCCACATTTGTGTGGAAGGAGATTGGGAAAACATTTAAAAAAACCTTCTCGGTAGATCAAACTGGGATTTATACCCTAGTACCCCCGTCTTCAGTAGGCCAGTTTAAAACGACGATGCCTTAGAAAATTCAGCCAACAAAGGGGTTTTATTAATAAAAAAAAAGGGTATTTTCTGTTATCTTCATGGAATTTGAGATATAAAATGTATGGCCTGGAAATGTGTATAATGTGACTTTCCCCCTTTTAGATAATTTGTTACCCTCAAAAAGTGTATAATTTGACTTTCTCTCTTCTATAAAATATATTGCCCTGGAAAATGTGTGTAGTGTGACTTTAATTTTTTACCTTTAACCCCTTAAATATATAGATAAAGGGAGGAAAGTCACATTACATACATTTTCCGGGGCAGCAACATTACATTTATATCTCCAACCCTGTGCATATAAATAAAGTTTATACAGTAGTGATTAGTAAGATAGAATTTCAAAGTAATTTTTACCCAAATTTGTGACTGAGCCAAGATATTTAATACGTACCCACCCGCTTGGGTAACTTAAAATTTAACATACACAATAGTCAGTCTCCCGAGTTTCAAATCATTACTGTGAAAGGGGAAACCCCAATTCCACCAGTATAAATAGCTTAGGTCATGCCGGTCATAGCTTTCGCCAAACACAACTATAATATTAATTCTATTATTAGATTTTAACAGGTACCTTATAAATATATGAAAACAATCTTATTAAATAGTAAACACATTTAATCTAAGTCCCAAACCACGGTTTTGGTAAAAGTAGAATCTGGGATCAAACCACGGTTAGTATATCCGTAGTTGAATTCCATAACAGTTTTATCTTGGAAATAAATATCAAATATAATTAATGAAAAAATATAAATGTATATTATTTTTAAGTGAAAAGTAAAGGACACGCGATTATTTTTAATTATATAGTACAACAACCTTGATAAAAAGTTTAAGCTTTAATTAGTGTAAAAAATATTTAAAAAATCGATAGACTGGCTTTTCCATTTTCTGTTAATATGAGTAAGTAGTTTGAGCTAAAGTATTTTGAGGGAATAGTAATTAGCATAATTTTTGTAGAACTAATCCTTCTACTTAGAGCATGTGTATAGATAAGTATTACAAAAAAAGTTACAAAAAACATGGGTAAAACTAAATAACTTCCGAGCTTTCTAGATAAACAATTCACTTCTAAGATGGTTTACTTTTCCATTATATTAAGCTTTCTCTCTCTCTCTCACACACACACACACACACACACATCTCATCAAAATAGGAAACTTTATCACTATTTCTCGGAAGTTCCATTATGTTCAGCTGGCTCCCACAAAAAAAAAAAAAGTTTATTTAACTTTAATTTCTTCGCGACCAAACAAAGATGATAGTTTTCATTTTGAAGAACTTATAGCGAATTTATCGTGATGATGACAAATATATTCTGACAAAATTAAATAGACGGGATTATAGAAAGTATATACAGAACGCGTAAAAAGAAACACATCTAGGAACGAAATATTTTATCATGATATAAAATGATATGAAATGGTAGATTTTTTAAATTATTATTATAGCCTATGAATACGTCCGTCGCTTTGTTTGGCCGTGCTTTTCGCCACTTATCTGTGTTTCTATGTAGAATACATCGCCGTTGTTTGTTTGTATATATGTTGTTTTTTGTCGAGTGGGTTGAAGGAGATATATCGAGGAGTAGTATGAATGGTTGAGAGTAAAGGACGAGACAAACAACATAATATGCAACACAAGACTCACTGCCTAAAAGGGAACAAGACTTAGGTTTGAATAATAGGAAGTTGCCTACCTGTGACGTAGCGCCAAGGATTAATATAACATGTAAATATATTTAATTTTTATTCGGTGGGTTTTAAATACATAAAATTGAAACAAAAACCATAAATACATAAATTACTCTAGAAATAGTTTTAAATTATCATAATTTTGGTTGTTGTTATAAATAGTGTTTTTGTAAACATTTTGTTTAAATCGTCTATAACTTAGGTTATTTGATTAATTCATGATCATGGTCTGTAATAATTCTCCTGTTAGGATGTAGATTAAAAGTGTCCTTGGAAGTATTTGTACATATAAAATAGAAAACAAGAAAAATATATTTTGAAAAACAAGTCAATGGTGTCTACTCGCTAATAGTAGCGTGAGTGTGCATACTCGTCAATGTAAAAGGGGAGATTTTATCAGCTGGTTAACTAGAGACCTAACAGGATGAACAGCTCACTTTAATACCTTTATTTCTATTTCCTACATTGGCGTAAAGTTGAAATGGCGCTTAGAGTATTTAAGTACTTCAAACTAAGATGCAGCCTACTTAGCAAAATAACTTCCAATTCACAAATAGAAAAGATAGTTTAGGAGGATTGAAGCGATGAATTACTACAGTACCTATTAATTATAATTAATACACAATTTTTTATACACGTGAAACAGTCAAAAATTAAAGCAATAGAAACAAGAGCTGATCAAAGATGAGTTTCATAACCTTAGATTATGTTTCAACAGAGCTACAACTGTTTTGTCTTCCAAAACACTATCAGTGTTTTTTAAATTTTCCAGAAGATTTTTTCAAATTGATTGAAATAGAGAAGAGTGAAATTTAAATTTTTATTAAATTAAGTAATGTGAAGACATATATTTAATGTTTAAAACCGGAATATTTGAACTTGATAGGAAAATGTATGCATTCGCTACGCGGCCAAATGTTTTATGAGGTCTTAAAGGGGATAATACATAGGTAGCATCAGAGTGTTCAGTTCTATAGTTAGATTTTCCTTCTATACAATGGCCTTAATTTAAATACTTCAGTTAAATATTTTAAATTCACAAATATTCCAGTATTTTGATTAGTTTTTTGTGAAAATTCCTGCTTTTTTTTAAACACACAAATAAAAACCCATTTTCCCGGTGGTTAGCAGTCCTCTTTAAAGTATGTTAAAAAATGGATAATCCGAGTAGGCCTATTGCCTATACAATTTAAAATGAGGAATTAATGTGTCAAAGTTCAGTTGAACAAGAATAGTCCAAAGCAGAACACTGTCACATTAACTCAAAAGAAACCGGGTTTGATTTCCAAGAGAAGGGGTAGTTTTTAAAATATATGAATAGCTAGTAGCTTTATTAATATTTATTTCATGTTGATTCATTTCATGTTAAAATCACTTTGTGATAAAGGCCTACTCCACGTATTACTACCCAACTGGGCTATCCACATTTTTACACCAATGGTATAAGGACGAGAAGATAAAATTTGGAAAAAGTGATTCCAAATTTGCGTGAAGGTAAAGAGGGAAATAATTAAGGCAAAAAAAAACTCATTACACCCAGCCGCAATTCTAATCTTGATATCCTGATGACCGGCAAGCTATATCAGACAAAGGCAGCCCGTTTTTCTGTGTGGCGACCGCTTATGATATAATAAAATGAGCGAGTGATGCGATGAGTACCGGCCTAACATCATTGGTTTAATGGCTGAATACTGGCGAATATCTGAAAAGGTACCGGATTTTATTTTATTTTAAAGCTTAGAAATTTTTCTTAGCTAAATTAATTTATTAATAAGGAAAAAAGTAACTTAAAAAAAATCAAGAGGAGTGTATAGTGGAACTCTGAGAAGCGTTGAAGACGTTTATAAATCCCGCATCATTTAAGGAGTTCTTTGATATTTTCTAATATCATTTTGTAGGTAAAAACTATAAACAGGTTTCTTAGGAGTTGGAAAATTTAAATTTTGAGTTGGAGAGTTTTTTTAAAAAAGAATTCAAAGACGATTCAAGCGAGAATTTGTTCTTTTGAAATTAAAGCAAAAGGCTAGAAACCAGATCCAGCCTTCTACTATCAAATAAATTAATGTGTTGATAAGGTCACAAAAAACATTTTATGTTAATGAAGGATTATTTTATAGGGTTTTATGTACACTGTTATTAGTTATCATACTTTGTTAATTTCAACTCCTAGTTCAAACCATTTAACTGGGATCTGCCTCGGTGGCGTAGTTGGCTAACGTGCCAGTTTCGTGTTGAGCTAGACTGCCGCGGACGAAAAGATCGAGGTTCAAATCTCCATCGGGTGAACTGAGGTGTTTTTTCTATATGGTTTTCCACTCTCTCCACGCAAATGCGGATTAACTTCCTCTAAATTCAACATTCCCAATTCCTAATCCATTAGATTAATTAGTACTTAAGCGTATAACCCGAACGGGTAGTAGGACGCGGTGCAAAATAAATAAAAATAAATCTAAACACATTTAAGTGGTCAGAACTTCGCCTAAATTTAGGAGAAAACAACATTTAAGAATATCAAACAACTTCATACATAATCTGGGATTTATAAATGCATGTAACTCTTTACAGTGCTCTCCAATACAGCCTTCTAAAAGGCAAGAGTTCATGTCTTGGAGACTGCGGTAGACGAACAAACATGAAATAGGATTGTTTCATAGTTTATTTGTGCATGGCGTAAGGAAATAAAACTCCGAACACACGTAGGAGAAAACTCTAGAAGTGAGACACGGGGGCAGACAAGATTCGTCTTGCATATAAGATGTGAAAGTATTGGAGAAGGAAGGGAATTGGTTCGATTAGTGTGATGGTCTGAAAAGAGAATTCCAGCTTATCTGCCCTTATATTATTTAAAACACTATACAGATAAAACTTAGTAATCGAGTACATTATATTTTGCGAACAAGTTAATGTGGGAATTATTTTTTAAATTCGGATACTTTCCAAGCAATTTATAAACCACACTGCGACTTACGATCCGACTGAGATGTACGCAGGATTTTCTTAGCACCATGTCTTATCATACGTTTGGATTATATGCTTATGTACTATTACAATAAAGTGTTAGGGAGGAATAAATGTTTTTAGCACCACGTCTTACTACCCGTTCGGGTTAGGCACTTATGAACTAATTACGCTAATGGTTTTAGGGAATAAGAAGGTTATATAAACAGTAAGAATATCCGTATTTGCGTGGAGGGCGAGTGTAAAATAATTTTGCAAAAACCACTCTTAGTACACCCGATTGAGATTCTAACCTCAAACTCTCAGTCATCAGCAGTCCAGTCTAGTACGAAAGAGATCCCCAAATTAGGTTCCACGTATTTAGATCACACTAATGTTATAGGGATGAAGAAGATTTAATTGATATTAAATGCACCTGCAATTCTGTGGAGGGAATGTGGGAAACAATTCAGTATAAAGACACCTTCAGTACACCTGGCCAAGATTCTAACCTCGCCCTCTCTGTCATAGGAAAACTTAGATCAGTGCTTGACGTTAAGCCTGCGTGCCCACCGATATGGGTCACAGTATACAATATACTAACACACAACTTACAAACAAACGTTACTTGAGACAATACTCTCAATTATACACACCCAGCCCATAGCGAACCCATACACAAATAGTAGATAATTCTGTAAGCACCTCCTGGAATCGAAGAAAGACCATCTAGTACTGTGGCAAATCCTTTTAATCAGTTATACATGTGGATGGGTGGAATGTAAGTATGTTTGTAGCCGTCTGGGTTTAGTTAGTGGTAGAGTTACAGACTCTTATCCCGAAGGCCATGGCTCGAATCCAGGTTGGATGTACCAGTTGTGATTTTCTTCTACCTTCGTGTTTCCTATCCTTACTACAAGAGAACGCTGGTGCATTTTATATTTCTCAACTCTTCCAGCCTAATAACTCATGTTAGTTAGTTCAAGTCACATAGCCAAAATTACAATAGAAATTAGCTTTTAGCATGTCACATATTCGTATTAACTCCTTGTATGAAACTTATACCATTATTATATTTACGAGTATTTATAATGGTTTATTGGGATACAGATACAAAGTTGCATAAACCTATTATTTTACTCAAATTTTGATAAGATTCTATCTATATTTAATTAACACGTTTGTTAAATATTTAAACCGTGGGTACATCCAACAACCCTGATTTAAACACGGATGAATAAATGTAACAATATATACTCGATTCGTTTCAATAAACGTGATATTGCACGAGAGTATCAAGCTTTTATTAATCTGTAAACCATATTCAAACAAATTAAAAATCCTATATAATTTTTTTTTTCCATTGGGGAAGAGAAAGAGTGAGGCGGGAGGCGAGGGGCGGGGGGCGATAGCAATAAAGGTTGTGTTTATCTCCATTTAAAATATTTCACGATGTGTCTGCCAAACACTTTGAGAACTTAAATCTGTAATTTTTTAACGATTATTATCAAATAAAATTTAATTAAATCAGTTTATTTATTATTTATACGTTTGGACTAGTATTTTAACTATTTATTTTAAGGTAGGATGGAAGGGAGTTCGGAATAAATAAGTATGTTTTACAATAAAAACTATTTTAGAACCAAATAAATAAAAAGGTGTTTAAATAGGTATATTTAGTTTAGTTTCCTAAGAGCCACTTCAATAGTCACGCAGTCTAAGGCATCACTCTCGCAATAGACTGTACATCCGATGACGAGGAAATCGGGGTTATATCCCAGTAGGGTATACCGAGGATGTTTTTTAGTGGGGATTTTCCACTCTCCCACCACACAAATGCTAGTACAACTTCCTCTAAATTTAACCTTCTTAATCCCTAAATCATTAAAGTAAATAGTACATAAGCGTATAACCCGTATGGGTAGTATGATGCGGTACTAAAATAATCCACTGTGCTAATGACAAATATTCAAGAACAGCTGTTGAAATGATAATGTCTATATGTAGAAAATTAAACTAAATGTATCTAGTGAAAAAATATTTTTTATTTTGGGCAAAAAAAGTTAATATATTAAAAAAATATGGGATTAAGCTCGTGTTTCATTTAAGAGAGTATTTAAAATGAAATTCCCTAAATTTACGTAAAAAAAGGAAGAGGGAAAACTATGTTGAAAAATACATGTAGAATAAACCCATTTCTTCCCTTCTTCAGTGCGCCCGACCGGGTTTGAGGCCATGACCTTCTTGTTAACGTCGTTCAGATACAAAGTGAACCTTTATGCCATCGCTCCATCTCCAAAGTTACGCTCCTCTATTTTCGCAAAGCAAATCGTTTTAAAGTACCTGTATCAACATTCTTAATAATTTGCGTTATCTGAAAGCTACCATCCAAACAAAATCCTGCTAATTTTATTCAGATGCAGTTCCATAGAAATAGAAGCGATAAAGTAAATTATTATTAGAATTTGAAATATTCAACTTGTAATTTCTGGAGAAAATGATTAAACCAATATAGAACTAGCTTAATTCTATAAAAGACATTGTACCGAGTCTCCCGCTGTCAATTCATCGCTAAGAAATTTGATAAATGGATAAAACACGAATAATTAATTTTAGCTTGTTTGCTTTGTAATTTAATCAAGTATGTATACATAGTGCAAAAATGATTAAAATAATGTTCAAGTCAAATATTATTAAGTAAACCTTTGTGAGATTAATTAAGAAATATTTTAAAATGCAAACATAAAACTCATGCCAATAAATATGTTATAAAAACGCATGTTTTAAGGAAACTGTGACTTTATAAAAAAAACTAGGTTAGGAAAATGATTGTATTAATATTTTAACTCATAGGTTTTTCCATTGTCGTATTTTTGCATGTCAGGCGGAGATACTGCAACCGTCCAATTTTCATAGGAAGCTACAGCTAGACAGCTAGAAAAATAGCTAGTTTTACTTTCACGTACAGCAGTCATCCATCATGTCATGTGATATGAAATGGTCACTTTTGATAGCTATTATCAATACATATAAAGTAACACCAATAATAAAGTTTTAAAATTTCGGGTACAAAAAAATATGTTTGTCTTTTATAAAAGGCACTTCCTATGACATTTGGACTTTAATATCCGGCTGTTCAATTAGTTTCAGTGCCTTCACCACCATCAGGAAATTATTTTGAAGCTAAAGTGTTTATCCCCACATAAAAATATCACTAAGAAAATGTGAAACACCAATTTTCCTAGTTTATTTATACTTTTTCCCGCGTTATCGGGATCGAAACCTTTAACTCATTGGGATGACGCGCTATAGATTGAGCTAAGAATAATTATTGCCATGTTGCTCTTGTCTGATTCCACGGCAGGATTGGTTAGTTCCTAGATAATTGTGTATTCGTTTTGAGTGTAAAATGAAAATATTTCTTTCTCTCGCTCTTAAATTTTTTATCTCTCAATAGTGCATGATATCTTCATGATCCTCTTAAATTTCAAAACAGTGATATAGTGTAATGTGATCAGTGTTTGCAAGGTCTGAGGAAATCATGTTCAACCCATGTCCCGCGGGCCGCTTGCAGCCCCCGGATGTGTTCTGTGCGGCCCTTCAGCTCAAATCAAAATACTTCAAATTTCAAAAATAAACAACAAATTAAGCTCTTGCAGCTAACGTAAATGCTCTCTACCTTCCAGGAAATTTCTAGAATCGTTAGTATAATGTCACTTGTGTAATATATGGATGGGTGTGAGGTTTGGTATGGGTATTAGTTTATGTGTGTAAAGCAATTTATGTGTGTGTGTGTATGTATAATATTTTGACATTATATATTATAATTTCATGTATAGCACCTAGCCAGTCTTACAAAAACTTATGCGGACCTCAGTCAGGGAAAGGTTGAACATATGTGGTCTAAGGCGTTCCTCTCATTTTGGATTGAATTTCCGGGGGTGGGAGCATATTGGAATTCGAATCCCGGTCAGGTTTACTGAGGTTTTTTTTAAATACGTGTTTTCCCACTTTCCCTCCACGTAAGTACCTGTACACTTCTTCTAAAATTCTACCTTCCTCATTCATACCTATGCATTTATAAAGGAGGGGGGGAGGGTCTGGTGGGTTCGTAAGCGTAACACTAACGAGCACTAAGATGATGTGCAGGGAAATTTTGTTTCAGTATTTCAATAAAGTTGGATTGGATTTAAAATAGAGGTGGAGGTGGAGAGACGAATACAAAATGGTGTACAAGGACTTGACACGAAAATATACAATTTACAGAAGTGATAGATCATCCTATGAGGTACCAGTAACGTTTTAGTTTAGAAAACATGCTCTATAATATAACTAATAATAATACTTAGCACCACGTCTTACTGTCCATTCGGGTTATACGCTTAAGTACTAATTACTCTAATGGTTTAGGAATTGGGAAGATTGACTATGGAGGAGATGAACACGCCTTTGCGTGGAGGGAGTATGGAAAACCATCTAGGAAAAACCACCCCCAGTTCACCCAAGCGAGATTTGAACCTTAATCTCCCCGTCCTCAGCAGCCTAGCTCAACACAAAACTAGCGTGTTAGCTAACTACGCCACCAAGGCGTGTAATATAACTTAGAATCTTTCTTAGTATCAACATAATAAATCTCACTTATTTATATGGTAGATTTTTATAAATTATAAAGCTAGATTTTCTTTGATATAATCGTTACTGTCCTATTTAGTAGTTTTTGTAAATTATCATCATTTTAAATTTAACTATACATTATATTTCAATAATTATACTTTTAATATTATAGAACGATTTTATTTGACCTAAGTATGAACCTCTATATTAAAAACATAATTTTACTTTACATGTACTGAATAAAATACCATAATCATTCTTAACGATGTACTCAAATACAAATACATTTTCTTCAATTTTGAGCTTCCTAAGATCCGTAAAAGACCTGTAAACTGCACAATTCAAGTTTTTCCATACAATTCTGGTATGCAAACATCCAGTTAATGTATTGGGTTATGTCCACAAAACAAATATATTCATAGCAAGCTTACCCCTTTATTGCATTTATTTTCCAGTAGTGTGTATACTTTTTTTTATAGGTTTTACTGGTACAATTGTGATAGTAAGATATTTTACGGAGGTAGTTTTATATCTAAAATCTAGATAAATATAGCTGTTATTTTCCTACATACATACTCTAAAATAGAATATACATAGCAGGCTTTGTGTTGGCTGTGAAACAAAAATATTGAAAATCCTACACTTTATGTTAAAAGTACTAAAAAAAATATCCATCTTTAAAATTTAAAATAACCATAAGATAGGAAAAATAAACTTAAGTTAAGATTGTGTTCCCAATATCCTTCAAAACTGATGCAATATTTAAAAACAGCTGTTCTGAGTGAGATGATATTTAAATACGAGACCGTTATTTATTGTTATAGACACGTCATAGCTAGTTCTAGTGGAAATTTAGCTTGGATAATAGCTTAATTTTATCTCTGTATATTATTGTCAATTATGTTAAAGCACCTTTAATCCAATTACTATTAATAATTAAAAAGTACTTAGTTTAGGGCTCAATTCCATTTTTTTTCACTATTATCAATTTTTCTGACGTGTATTTAAATTCAAATGCTGTAATAATAATAGGGTTTAAAGAGGCGTTGGAAAAATTATTGGTGCTAAAGAGAAACTAAAATAAGCCCTGAGTCAAACCAAATTTTTGCTACCATAAAATAAAATAAAAGGTGTCAATAAAAAGCTCAATAGGTTATTGTATCTAATGATTAAGGTAGATATGTAATAAATACAAGAAAAGGTTAATGTTTTTTAAGATTTTATATTAAAACGTTTTTTGGTCAAAATAAATAAAATTTTGCTCCGATATGTACAAATAGTTTAATTTTCTTCACATGGTGGTATCAACAGGGTTAAATACAGTATTCATGATTAGCATTGCAGCATTAGTTGACAAACTTTTTAAATGAAGAGAAAAAGTTTTCATTAATTCCGGGACACCCTTGGCAGATATTCAATAACTGTGGATTTCACCATGCTAAGAAAATTTAACTTTATGTTTGTATAGAAGAATTATTTGATGTATTTTGACCAAAAAAGGTTCTGATACAAAAACCGCAAAAACACTGAATTTCTCTTGAATCCGCTGCATCCCCTGCACCCCCCCCCCCCCC
>CABFOV010000974.1:84366-116668 GCA_902141375.1 Timema poppense
AAATTGTAATACATCATTTTGTTCTATCATTAATAGTTTTCGCAGCGCACGTGATTGAAGGAAGTTTTTTGTTTATTTTTTTACACCTTGGGTTAGATTATTCAAGTTTTAGTAAGCATCCCTAATTTTATTGAAAATGAAACATAGCCTATGTCACTCGGGAATAGTGTAGCTTGCCAACGGTGAAAGAATTTTTTAAATCGGTCCAGTAGTTTCGGAGCCTATTCATTACAAACAAACAAACAAACAAAAAATCAAACCTTTCCTCTTTATAATATTAGTATGATGAAAGCATAAGTTCCTCTAGTACTTCGTGAAGATTCACTTAGTCCTACCCCTCAATCTCAGGATACTTAAGGGGGCCACCTACCGTAGTGTAGCAGATCTCTAGAACAATCGTATTATTCAAGAAGTGGTTTGTTATTTCAAAATTTGGTTTACGCCCAAATGGAAGTCAAAGCTATTAACATGTATCTAGGATAAGTAAAACTTAAGCTTTTTTTTGTATACAACCTAGCCTACGTATATATTTTTTTATCACAACTTATTATTATCTGTTTAGGCTATGCGCATATATTATAATTACTCCAACGGGACAGGGTTGAAGAAGGAAGCATTTTAAAGGTAATCTACCCATATTTGCTATGAAGGAGAGTGGAAAACCATTTATCGAAAAACACCCTCAATAGACTCATTCGGAATTTGAACCTAAATCCCCCCGTCTTCAGCAGATTAGTCTAAATTAGATTGACACCTTAAACCAATCGGCCACTGAAGCAAGCTTAGTTTTAAAGATTGAAAAAAAAAATCTTAAAAGAGTAAAGTTATCTCGTTATAAACGACGTTTCATTCTAAACTCCATTCACGGTAGGAGTTTACCTCTGAAAGGTCTTTATTCCTACCAATATCCTACTATATAATAGATTTATGGTAGAGAAAAAGGCCTTTTTTCGAAAACAATTCCTACGGTGAACAGACTTTAAATGTCACACTTCTGAAATCAATGTAATGAGTTAGATATAGCCTTCCTCAAACAAATTAGACATTTATTTTCAATTGGTCCACATTAGGGAATGCTTAGATAGTTAACAAATTATTTTAGTGGTCTTGAAGCTTCAGAACAGCCATTACCATAAGAAAATATCACAGTGTAAGGATATGTTGCTTCAAGTAGGTGGCACCATTACTCCCACCCAGGAGTGACAGAGAGTTGAAGTTCCTAAAAGGATTTTTTATATAAAAGTTCTAACTAAAATTAAAAAAAAAAGAAATAAATCATTTATATAGCCTAAGCATTGATTTAAATAGGTAACATAATATACCAGCACATCACCCTACTCTATATTGCACAACTATAACATACATGTGGTAATGTTTTTTTCATTCATCGTGGTACGTATATCGGTCACCACAAAATTGTACGTTGAAAAATACCGTTCACTGACTCCATTTGAAATGTGTAACCAGAGAGATTTAAGCGATTTTTATACGAAAACATTAAATTGTGTTTCAAGCTCTTACCACTTCCACATAGTCACTGTCAATTTGTTTGTAAACTAATGTGCACAGTTCGTTGTATCCTAGTTGAAAATCACACTGCAAGTCTCAGAAGCAGGAAGCTCCTTGAACATTATTTTAAGTTCCCTCCTATCACTTGAACTAGGTCTGCTCAGTAACTTAGTAGGATCAAATGGATACCTTAATGCTTTTATCACCTTAATTTCGTCACCATTTTTGGCTAACATTGAATTTATCCTAGCACAAGTAAGTGCGACACATGCTTTCAAACACTCCTCAGTTTGTCCTCTACATAGTGGTGAAACTTTGGCTAAAATCTGAACAACATTGGTGCCAAACTGACCATTTCTCTCTAATTCGCACTTGGCTTTCAGTGATTCAATTATTGAATGTACCAATGTGCCAAAGGTTTCTATTTACTTTGAAACTCTAAAATCTGATTTGTATTTAATTTGCAATTTTCAGACACAAAGGCTACTTGTTTTTTTCACCATTTTATATTTAGTTTCATTCAAGCGGATAACCAACAAATTTTGACCTTAAAGTGAAAGACTGTTATTTAGTTTGAGAAAATTAACAATTGCGTCACAGTATTCTGACAAGTACAACACAGAATTAAACCAACTAGACCAATGAGATAAAACAGGAATTGGGTAGAGTTTCACTTCTAGTGTCAGGTAATTTTCAATTAGATATTTCTTATATATCGTTTTAAATTCACGGGAATTTCTAAAAACGTTCTTTAGGCAAGAAATTAATGAGTTCAACTCTTTAAAGTTATTTTGGTACATTTCTCCTAATAGATTAAACTTGTGACACCAGCACGTAATTCCTAATAAATGTTCACCAATTAATACTTTTAATGTACTTACACATTTAGTCATGTTTGGAGCACTGTCTGTGCAAATAGGCTTGATATTGTTGAAGTCATTATTTGTATCATTTGAAGTTTCTAAGATGGACTGGCTTGTAGTAGTAACATTTGATGTTTGCAGAAAACCGCAAGACCCTAAAGAGAGCTGCTGTGATGATTTTCCGTCTAGTGTTCCAAACAGAATGGCAAACACACAGTTGTCATTCCTATCTGTAATTTCATCATAAAATATAGCCACAGATTTATTTGCTAAAGAGTCTTTTATGTTTTATTTAACTAAGGCTCCACATTTTGGGACATATTCTCGTTTTAACCAGGACGCTGAAGGTAAGTCACCTGAACCTTTAATGTGTTTGCCCATCCAACTTCTAGCTGCTGGATTGTCCAATGATCCAATAGGTATGCGTAAATAAAGAACCAAAAGTACGTCAACAGAATGTCACTATTTCTTGAAAAAAATCACGGTGCTAGTACAAAACTAGAAATCAAAGTTCATTTTTTTTTAAATTCAAACTTTGAAGTGAAAAATACGTTTTTTTGTCAGTCTTGTTTCAGTTTTAAAGCTATGCATGCGCAAAATACATTATCCAGACACATTCTTAAATCTTGTGAGAATCTTTAGTGACTACGTATTTTGATAGGAGAGAAAATGGGGACAAATGTTACGTTGTGAAGGAATGTTTGTTCAATAAAATATTGTTTTTAAAACTTCAAATTCAACTATATAGTGAACATTTAAAGTTTGTATAGTAAAATATGTTTTTTACGTTAGTCGCAAGAATAATAAAATTTCGTGAAAACTCGCGATTACCAAATATGTCAGATCACTTCAGAAAAATTGTTGAACGTGTAAATATAGATTATGACGCTTCAAAAGAAAAAAAAATCGTGTTTATGCCAGTAACAAAAAAAACCCGCCGCTGCACATGTTATTTGACTAATTTTTTTGGATAGACACACAACTCAAATGGATGAAACAAAAATTTGACTTTTAAAATAAGAATTAAATTAATCAGTTCTACCCACTTTGGTGGCCGCATGGTCTAGGGTGCTACTCTTGCAATATACTAGACTGCCAAGGATGGGGAGATCGGGGTTCAATCTCAGTCGTGTGTGCTGAAGGTTTTTCCCCAAAATATTTTTCCAATCTCCCTTCATGAAAATGTGGGCATATTTCCTCTAAATTTAACATTCCTAGTAACTAACTGCCTAATACATTTATATAATCAGTAAATAGACGTAAGTCCTGAACGGGTAGTAAGTCATAGTGCTCAAAAAAATAATCGAAAGTCTACAAATCATGTTTATTTTAGAACAAAAGTTTATCATGGAGAGGACGAATGGCTTCACAACAGAAAAATAAAATATTTAAAATAACTAAAAACTCACCTGAACCCCCTTTAACTGTCGAAAAGGTTCAATGTTACCGTGAGTGTACAGTAAAACCAATGCAATTTTTGTCACAAAGATGAGACCATATTTTTATCCCAGCTAAATTTTCATCGCTAATATCCCAACTTAAGAAACCAAAAAACTAGCGTTCCAATCAGAATAAATTACCAAAAGAAAACATTAAACATAATCTAGTCCCCACCACCCACGTACCTTATATTGTCAGAAAGAGAGAGAAGTAAAAATACACATAATGTCACACTAAACTAAAGTTGACAGAGAGACTTCAACAAGCATTCAAGCTTTTCGTTTTCCTCCTCTCCCCCCTTGCAAACCGAAGTAGCAGCGGGCTGATACATTATGGAAGACACAGCACACGCTTCTAATCCTAACAACCCCTAACCCCTCGACCCCCCAATCCCCTTTACACACAACCCGAGGAACATCCCACCCCTCCCAACAAATACAAGGCAACACTCGGTAACCCCCTTGTCACCCAAAACCGACGAAAACCCACCCTCCCACACCCTCTTCCTTAGTAAAGCCACTCCCTCCTATCCGCAAAAGGCGGAGAAGCTAAGGGAACCCAATATCCGCCGCACCCAAGGCTTGTTCCCTCTCACACCCTTACCTCACCCAGCCTCCCTGACTGACGTGACAGGTTTCTCCAAGTAACACAGTGTTGAACACGTGTTGTTGCCTTGGAAACTGCCCCCCTCTCTCAAACTCAACCTCACACCTATTCTACGACCACGAGACGCACACAACAAGCCATACTTCACAAACTCAACCTCACACCTATTCTACGACCACGAGACGCACACAACAAGCCATTGCCACACAAAACTGCCCAATTCCTTCCTTCCTCCCTCTATCTCCTAACCTGAGAAAATTTCTCTCCTACTATAAGGATTCCACCCACTCCCCACATCCTTTTTTTTATCCATGGGATGAGACACCCTTTCTGAAGGGGGTGACAGATTTAACAATGCCTTTGGAAGTGAAGTTGGCCCGTGTCACTTTAAACAGAGGGACAGGTATTCGATTTCCATTCTTGATTTCGTGTTTCTTAATTAATACGAAACCTTCACAGGGACTTAGAGTATCTAGAGTGGCCGACCTCAAGTCTCATGGAACCTCGTTATAAAAGTAAATGTCTTTATCTATACCTGCAAGAAACGAACCAGGGTCCACGAGACTTGTGGCTGCTTACTCCAGCTACTTGGCCACGGATACAGTCTCAAAAACGAAAATACAGTACCTGTTCCTCTGTGTCACGTGCCAACTTCACTTCCAAAGGCACAGGCAGAGCAACCTGTCATCCCCTTCAGAAAGGATGTCTCATCCCAGTGGTAGTAATTTTGTGAATGGGGTCATCATATTTCTAGGGGGGGGAAATGTCCGGGAGGAAAGAATTAGGCGTGATATCTTAGCTTAGGATAGTTTGCATTCAACGAGAAAGGGCACGCTAAATTAATCAAATCAATAAAATTACGTTTTAGTATCAGTATGACAACCATTAGGAACCGGGAACAGGGCGAGGAGGATGAAATGTGATAAAACACCTCAATACTCACCTGATGAGAAAAGTTGAAACTAATAGTAAATAAAAAAACATATAAATCTACCATTCCGGGATACAAACCCTGGTTTCCCTGATCAGATTCGGGCGTGGGAACCACTATGTTAACCCTGCTGCACTCCCCTAAAAACTAACATCCCTGGTGATTGATTGTCCCATCACTGTTTTTGCTAGAACTAAGTATCTGGCACTTGGGACCTACTGATTTTAGTGGGATAATTATAGCTATGCCACGTTATCACGGGGCGTGGACCACGATTGTTAACTACTCTATCGCTCTCGTTCTCGTCGCTCACGCGGTGAAGGAGCATATCATTATCATTAAATTTCAGAATACGTTGCGACGACATTCTTTCTTCACGCCCGCAACACCACGAACTGAAGATTAAAGATGCACTTTAGCAGATTACATTTATTTTAACTTTTGATTTGACTAAAAACTATTTTGAGATCGACTCTAAAAACTGGAAACGCACATCAGCACAATATTATGTCGTTTATAAAGTGACCTTGAAATATACCAAACAAATATTTTATTTTACAAAATATTACCGAGATTTAATCATAACTTTGATGAAATGCTATTCTCGATATTTTCTTAAAATTAAAGTTTTTTCTAAACATTTCTATATAGTCAATTTTATTTGCTATTTTACTATGTGTACCACAAGATTCATAATTTCTGAACCCTTTGTTCAATAACCTGTATATACACGTGTGTGTTGATTAGTTTCTTTTAAAATAATAAAGTCTTAAATTAAAATAATCTGATGAGTCAGGGGACGGAAATAATCGCTTTGACACACATGCCCCCCTCCTTTAAATTAAATTCCTGGATGCACCACTAAATCTTAATAGCTTCAAAATTATTCCTGTTATAAGTAAGAAACGGCCTTGTTTGTCTATAAAACACGAATACAACTATTTATAGATAGCATGGTCAAAACCAATGTTATAAAATTAGGTTTTATCTAATCAAGAAACACTGTTAAATTTTCTATTATGAAGTCGTGAAGAGTATCAAAGCACTCCGTTTGATTGCTAACTAAACACGTCTCCCAAAACTTTTTTTTTTTAATGACTCGATACGTTCGTTCACAATAAAAACGTTAATATTTGATCCCTGAGAAGAGAGGTTTAAACTGTTCATTTGAGAAAATGCCTTCAAAATAGGCCAAAGCCTCGAGCCACATTTGATCTTGCATGCAATTTGCTTTGTGATGGTTAGGTAAGAAAAACGAGAACTTAGTGTTTAAGTTCAAACAATTTTGTAAGAGTTTTACCTCGAATTAACCACCTAACTTCAGTGTGAGACGATAAACAGTTGCAAATGATTCCCCTTTCCTCACAAAGTGCTGCAAAAATCCGCCATTATAGAAATATTTCGGTGAAGCTCTTGGAAGATTTTTCAAAGCCCCAGTGGGTTCGCGAACCACAGGTTTATGCAAATACACCACAGGGCACATTTTCAATAAATCAGGTTTGGAGGTAATAGTAGTAATTAGTACCAAAGTGATATACAATAACTAGCGTCAAATCAAAGGTTTTACTTGAACAGGATATAAATAGGGTGAGGGAAGGGGGAGAAGATGGAATTATAGATAATGCCAAAAAGGGGATAGGGAGGAAATGAAAGGGTGCTTCCGATGACAGACTCATATAGGAAGAAACGACTGAACTTTTTCAACAGTTTAGACTAGATTTAATTTGAAAATATCAAATTTTGTAAAAATTATTGTACTATAAATATTCATCGTGTATGATAGAACATTATCTTATTCTCTATAATAATATAAAAACTTCAAAACCATATTCTTGTATTTCATGTTTTATTTAATTTTAATTTAATTTAAATAATGTCTTATTGTAAAAAAAAAGTAAATATTAACTTGTAACCTTTTTTATTAATATAGCTCATTTTAAATTTACAAGTTAAATATAATACAAAAAACTGCATGTTGTTATTATGGATAGTATTTGAAGAACAGGCTGTACAAAATTATCGTTCTTATACCTATAGTAGGTGTTCACCGGAATCTTAATGAAAAGAGGATAAAATACTGTAAAAACAAATGACGTCAGCAAATTCAATTTTTATATTCTAGAAAATAGTTGCCAACATTTTTCAGGGCTTAACCCAAATTTTTCTCTTAGAGATCATCACGATGCCTTGAAAACTTACAGGCATTAAAATACCAGTTTTTAAATTATGATATTTCTTACAATGCATATTGCTATTTTGTAGCAATGCGTCCTACTACACGTTCGGGTTATACGCTATCTTGCTACTCATCCGGGCTTTCCATATTTAATAAAACAAGTGGATTAGGTATAATAGAGGGGAAATGCATACTTATATGCATGGAGGGAAATGGGAAAACCATTTAAGAAAAATTAACTCCTATTACTCATGGCCAGAATTAAAATCCTGACTTCCCCATTATCGACAAACAAAACCAAATGAGCATGATGCTAAGCCATCGTGCTTACTGAGTTTTATTTTAACTACTATACATTTCTTATATAATGATTATATGAACGTAACTAAGATCTAAAATATAATCAAAATGTCCTATGGTGGGGGTAAGGGGTGGATTTTTTGAATGTTAGCAGCGTTACCAGGCTGCCACAGTAAACTAAATGAGCAATAAACTATCAAACGGAACCAAAGCAGTTGAGTTGACAATTTTCATCATTTTAACTACTTACATTTCTATTTGAATTTCACACATTCCTATAATCATAAATATAATGCTAGAACCTAAACAAGTATTGCGACCTCATTAAAAACACGTTGAGACCCCAGATAGGTTTGTGACCCCCAGACTGGAAACCGTTGTTTTAGAATAACCAAGGGAACAGTCGAATAACTAACTCTACTTGGTGATTTAAAGGTTAGTCTGCAAAGTGAGTTGCACCTTAGCTTGACGTACCTTAGAACTCTAATTATTATCAATTATCACACTTGAAAGCCTATGTACTGTACACAATTGAAAGAAATGAAAGAAAATGTTCAGCCTGTGAAACCTTTCGTATATAGGAAAATACTTACCCTCTTCCACTAACGAATATACATACTCACTCTACTATTTGCGCATGGACAGCATTGGCTCACATTCAAATATCGTATTTTTTCTTATTTCCTATTTTAGCTAGACGTATACTTCCACATAGGTTTTTAATCTACATCTTGGCATTTTTATGAACACACCAAATAGCCTGAGTTGTAGAAACTTAAAAAAAAATTTACTAAATAAACTAATTACATATCAAGATTATAATTTTGTAATCATATAAGTATTTAGAATTATTTAAGATTTTATATTTTTTTGTTTAAATGTTAAATATTTTAGCTCTACCGGATAAAACTTAGAAACATTAATCTTGGAAATCCTATATTGGCTTTCTCTTACGTCACAGGAAGCCAACGTTCCTCAGATGAAGGTGTCGGGGACGCGAGGAAAGATATATATGTTTGCACTTTTTATAAAGAAACTTTTTTTGCCAAAATAACTCAAATATTGCCCCAGTATAAACATACAGTAAAGTTTAATTTTCTTCACATGTTGATATAAACAGTTGATGAATGAATGTCATAATCATATTATAATTTCACTAGAAACTTTTAAAACGAAGAGAAAAGTTGTGATTAAATTCTAGGACATCCTCGACAAATATTCAAGAACTGTTGATATCACCATGTGAATAGAATTAAACTATGTTTATAATGGAGAAATATTTGATTTATTTGGGACAAAAACATTTTTTCTATAAAAACTGAAACCCACACTGACCTTTATTAGCATCTCTTCATACCCACACATAAAGATGTGAAGTCACATTAATTCAAATTATTAGAACTCGTCCACCGCTTTTATTGGTCAAGTTATATGATAACATCTTGTTCAAACTCTTTATATGAAGTATTGTCACTCTCTCATTGTTTTGTAAGGGAAAGAGTAGTTTTAATTATCATACTACCAAACTAGACAAAGATAATCATGCAAGGTAAATGGTCTCAAGGAACCATAAATGGTCACTTAGCCCCAGCTGACCCCAGGTCACCGTTTCTATAATCACTACCAATAATCTCTAGATGCCCATTAGGGATTCTTTTTAAATTTCTCAGTCGATCGAGAATTAATTTACTTAGAACTCATCCATTTTATCCTGGGTTCTTAAATTGGTTAGTGTCAGATGTATCAAATAGCCCAAAATCCAGAATGGCAGGTACAGTCTGATTTTAATACGAAGCCCGTTATTTGAAACTTGGAAACTCATAACGCCACAATGAAGTTAAAAAAATATTTAAATTTTATTGAATTTAAATTCTTATCTTGTTTAGTTAATAATGTAAAGAAATTTTTTTACAGATATCTGACAAAAGGTAGGCCTATTTTTCAAAGTTTTTTATTACATTTTAGATTAACTCTATCCCAATAAATCAAATAAGTCATCTATTTAAAATGTCAAATTTTAGAGACATTCAATCAATGTGCTATATGAAAGTGGACTTCCTATTAAAATTAGGGCTTAGCAATGAAATAAAGAGCCAGCATAGAACTAAACTAGCGAGAATCATAGTATTTATGATATTTTTGAATACCCACAACAATATGAACAGTTATTGTGAGTATTAAGAATATCAAAAACCATTATAACATTTGTGTTAAGTCAGTTCTATGGTCGAATATTTAGATGAACCTTTATTTTCATGGGGTCATCTAAAAAGTTACTAGATCTACTTTCACGTATTCATAAGTCATTTCATGTGATCTTCAGTTGAAACGTTTGATAATTATTAGCAATACCTATAAAATATTACTAATAACATAGAAAAATGCTATTAATTTTGGCCGCAAAAATATAGCCAATATTTCTGTTTCCTAAAAGATATTTTCTATGAAAATTTAGTTGTGACTTATTAGAATTAGCTTAAAGTCTGAATATAATTGGAAGCTTAATTTTCTCTTTTCACTTTGAGTTGGATGCCATATGTAAATTTACACTGGTTACGAGTAACCCTTACTAAATGCTTGGGATAAAAACGTAATAGGTTGGTTAGATTTCATCCCTCAGCCTGATAATTTTAAACTCATACTTGACAATATCTTGCAAAAAAATATCAAATATAGTAATTCTAAAAGCATAGTCTAAATTAATATTATTTAATTTTAAGGTGCACTTTTTAAAATTAGAGCTACACATGTTCATGTTATATAAACTGATGTAACCTAGTACAACATACAAATAGTAGGATTTTGGTAAGAAATACAGCTGTCTATAAAACACAAACATATTAGTTATGGCCAACACTGATAGCATTTTACTATCATTAGTGTTATTTAATAGGTATTGATAATATTTATCAAAGTGATAGCTACAGACAGGCCTCCCCACATGGGGAGGGATGGCTGTTACCATAGTACCTGGGTCCGGGGAGCTGAGGGCCCCGCCTGGATTGGTTTGTATATTATTATAATCTCAAGTTTTAAAACTTTTTTCCCTGACATTTTTATTGCAATTGGAAATCATTGCAATAATCCTTAGTTTATAAAGGGATAGATAGTGAGCTCCAAAAACAGATTTCATGTGAAGCCGATAGGTGGAAAGCAATTTTGCAAAGGCTATTAGATTTTACGTTATTCTTAGCATTAAGAGGTTTGCCTTTCCAAAGCGATAGCACAAAGATTGGAGATGTTCGTAACGGAATTTTTTTTTGAACTTTAGAATTTGTTAGTAAAATATGATAAGATAAATCGTGAATGTTTGGCTAAAGAGAAGCACCTTCAATTTCAAGGGGGAAACACAAAAGGTCATGCACATTATTTATCCTGGATGAGCCAGAATGAATTTATTTCTCTTTATGGTGAAAAGGTTTTGAAAGCTATCCTAGAAGAAAGACAAGAGGCCATTTAATATGGATTAATAATTGATGCAACACTTGATATTTCTCACCAAAAAAAGTGTTTAATCTAAGATATGCTTTCAAGAATAGAGAAACAAGCAAGTTCAAAATTTGCGAAAGATTTATAGGATTCTTAGACTTTACTGCAAAAATTGGTGAAGATTTTACTACCAAAATACTTTCCGCACTTGAGATAAATTGAATCCCACTTGAAGACTGTCGGGCGCAAGTCTACGACAACGGTGCTGACATGTACGGTAAAGGTAAAAGAGTTAAAACGAGAACTTTGGAGAATTTTGGTGTTGATGCAGCTAAAATATTACCAGAAGTTGTGATATTTTTTGGTAATGTGGAAAGTATGTATGTTATTTTTCACATAGTCCTGCAAGATGGGACATTTTAAAAGAACATGTGTGATTATATTTTTAAAAACAATCTGAAACTAGATGGAATGAGCGTGTAGAGGCTTTTATCCCCATAGCGAAGAATAACCCAAAGATACTCAAAGCATTGGACTGCAAGAAATGTCAACAACCTTATAACCAAAAATATATAGAACTGTTGTGTGCTTAAGAAATAATTTTTTTTTTTGAGGAACTTGTTAGGGTAGTATTTTGGCATATAGCTATGTCTTTAGTTAATGAACGAAGTGGTATTATTCAAGCTCAAGGAATATCTTTTGAGGTTAAAGTCAATATAATAAAATACCTACAGCAGGAAATGAATTATTATTAGCACCGCGTCTTACTACCCGTTCGGGTTATACGCTCTTACGCTAATGTGTAATGGTAGGGTGATTGTGAGATGAAATGGAGGACCTACAGTTTAACGTGGAATCCGAACCACGGTGGAGGCCTGGCATTCCCCACATTCACAAGATGTCTTGTCAGAGATGAAGGAAGGGTTTGGTACTCAGATAAATTTATGCCGGGACCGGGGATTGAACCCCGGCCGCCAGCATAGAAGTCTGACACCTTACCTCTAGACCGCCAGGTCACCCAGCAGGAAATGCAAAAGTTGAGAAAATAATGGGTAAATATTTTGCTAGAGTCACGTTTAGTTGCACAAGAAATGGAAATGCCACCAATTTTCCCCCTAAAAGGGAATCATCTACATAGTATAGGAATATCAGAGGCAGACCAACAATTTACTGCAGAAGATAAGTTCAAAACATGTGTAGTTTACAGAGTGCTAGATTTCCTTTTACAGGAATTAGAAGACTTTAAGGCAGCAAATTTTTTCTGTGAAATTTTCAGTCCAGTTTTGAAGTATAATTCTTTTGGTGAGAAATAACTGAAGATGAAGGCTGAAGCTCTAGTACCTACAAAAATTTCCCCGTGACTTATCATCTGATTTATGTGATGAAATTGTGCATTTAAAGCAAATTTATTTCATTATGTTTGAATCAAAGATTAAAGTTGGCTCTTTGAAATTATTAAATTCAATATGTGATAAGCATTTGGAACCAATATTCATGAATGTTTGCATTGCACTCCATAGTTTCTGTACACTTCCCCTTGTTGTTGCATCAGCAGAAAGTACCTTAAGTAATCTTGGCAATGTGATGATGATCTGACAAAGAGCATCAACGAGCCAACAGTGCTTGAATTCGCTGAAATGGCTATAGAACATGGCTTGGCTTCTACTTTAGACCTTACAGAAGTCATAAATGAATTCTCAAACAGGAAAGCTAGAAAAATTTTACATTTAAGTCAGTGAGTCATTTACAAAATTTATGAACGTCAACTGCATCTTTTCTATGACTGATCTATGTTTATGAACACAATTTTTGAAATCTATTGAGTAGGTTGTTCTTTTCTATTTTGTTTATTGAACATTTTTTACAACTTAAGAACTTTTTTTTTTCATATACACTTTTATTGTTTTGTATACAAAATAAAACACAGTTCAAATGTACTAGTTTTTAAATTTCATGTTATTTCACTGTCAGAAAGTGTACAAGTTATTTTTTTTATTAGTATTAAGTTGATATATTTATGAGATGTGAATAAGACTGTTAATGAGGATATCCTAATAGGGAGCCTGTTACCTGACCTGGTACTGGGGCCCAGAGTGCAGACAGATGTGGGGGGCCTCATTCCAGGTAACATGACCTGGCGTGTGCATACGTGAAAGTAGATCTGGTAATTTTTATAGCTATCAGATAAGTTTCTCTCCGTGAAAATTGTAATGTAGATACATAAATGTGCTCTTTAGCACTTCACATAAGTGTGTAATCTAAATTAACCAAACGAAAAAAGTGGATTTTATAAAGATTCTTTATAAATGTACATGTTCTGGAGGGAAGATGGTGATTTCACTTAGGAGAAATGTTACTTCCAGTGGCCCTTGCTGGACATTGAACCGTTGCCTCCCCAGTCGGAGGTAAGTTCCACCAGTTTTATCACTGCCATTACTGGCAACAATTCACTAGTTAAGGGGCACTGGATTAGAAAGGTAAAATTAGAGCAACGCTCTCAAGGTAATACCATGTTGAAAGTCACAATGTGTAAACTACTTCAAATGGCACATGTCAGATATTCGAATTGAACTTCAAACTTCCGGGGCTATAACTGAACACTCTTACGGTGAATCGACTCTACTGGTCACTCATCCACTCTCCCTCTATTTTTTTTCTAAATGCGCAACTACTAGACTACTAGAAGGGACATAAAGCACCCTTTAATAATTTCGTCGAGGGTAAATGGGGGAGGGGGGACAATTAAAAGTTCCATCGGTTCCTCATTAAAGCGTTGCTTCTCTTTCCACCGCCCCCTCCCCCCTTTCAAAAGTTTATAGCTGCAAGGCCCATGGGACACGGGAGGTAGCTCATCCTTCATGTTATGAGTCGTGGTAATTGCCTCTAAAACAAGGTGAAATTACCCTAGAATGTTATTAGCCCTTTGAAAAGTGGCGGCCAAACGTACGACGGCCGATGCGGCCTGTGGCGCATAGGTAAAGCTTTGTACAATGGAACACATGACAAGATACCATATCTCTGTACCCTCGAAAATTGTTCCAAGTCTCCTCGTAATTAAACATAATAAAGAAAAATATTTTCTCAACTCTATATGTATGCTTGGAAAAATAAATATAACGTAGTAAACAATTTTACAGAGAATCACAAAAAATAGATTGCTGGCAATGAAGATGCCAAGGATAAAATGCCGGCAGATCATACTAAGGGTTGTTTTATCCAAATGTGGTTTATCATTGGGTTTTTCCCATACTCTCTGTATAAAAATGCAGATGAAATTACTTTAAATTACCCTCCTACATCCTTCTCCATAGACTAAGTCTTTAAAATAGCCCCTGAATAATTAAAACATATGAAATAAATAAGTTTACTTCTCGTATTATTTTTCTTGTATGTTTAGTAACGGTCATATGATTCAAATTTTTAACAAAATTAATGTATTAAACATTTAGTTTTCAAAAGCGATTATTATTATATACATATATTTTTAATTGTCCTTTGATCATAAAATCAATTGTTTCCGTTTCGAATTTTCCAGAAATCTTGTGATGCGGAACACAAATTAAGGGTACAGTGGGAAAGTCCAATTTTAACTTAAAGTTAGTTAGTGCTACCATCTGCTAGACATTCACTTTAATTATGGTTAAAAAAAAAGTATCTATAACTTGTTAATTTTATTTTTTAAGTATTTGGCGATGTCTTTAAAGGGTATTTAAAAGCCACTGTACTGGAAAATATGTGTATTGTGACCTTTTCTCTTTCTTTCCCTGCCCTTTCAAATATTAGAACATTGATAACAAAGACATGATTTAAGGCCCTGTTAGTATAAATCTCAGAAACATTTATTGGCTTATGGTGGGATGGAAAGAGACACGAGAAAAAGTCAATTTTTAGGCCAAAATAAATAAAACATTGTTCCAGTACAAACATATAATTTAATTTGTTTCACATGTTGAAATCAACAGTTCTTTAATATCTATCAAGGGTGTTCTGGAATTTAATCACAACTTTTTCTCTTCATTTAAAAAGTTTGTTAGATAGATAATACCACCATGATCATGACAGATATTCAGGAACTGTTGATATCAACATGTGAAGAAAATTAAATTATTTTTCTACCGGATCAATATTTTATTTTGCTAGGGCAAAAAAAGTGTCGCCATAAAAACTGAAAAAACACTGGTCTTTTCTTGCGTCCCTTCCATCCCACCTTAAGATAGTCCATTGGTACTTCACGTACACTTATAACATTTATTTATTCAATTTGATTTCTTGCTGAGCTAACGTTTGTCCTATTTTGCATTGCTTTTTTTTTTTTGCATACACAATAAAATATCATCTGTAATTTAGGTGAACATTTTTGTTAGTTTTTTAATTTCTATGTTTTATCATATACTCCATAATACCTTATGACGAAATCACTATTAGAATATACTTTTAATAAATTAACATTTAATTTAACTATAAATACTCAACACATTAGCTCAGTCAGTAACGGAGCTATGTACTGAATCAAGTGTTAAATATTCTATTCCCAGTATCTTCGAAAAGTTTATAATTGGTGAAATTGTGCCTTCCCACCTTTCAGTGATAATTTATCTTTCAGGATACAGTCCATTGTGTATGTTAAAGAAATGATCTAGTTTGTAAGTCACGTGCTAATATAATCAGTCGTTTCAAATAATGCACGTTAAATATCCTTAGTTAAAATAAAGCTAAATTTAATTAGTTTAATTTTTTATTTATTAAACTTAACTTAAATTCCAATAACAACACTGATTAAAATCCTTAATATATTTTTTACTCGCACATTTAATCAATGGTTATTAACGGGCTAATTTAAGGTAACGGGATTAGACTCTTTTTTTTTTTTTAATGGAATGAGGGTTGAAAAAATTCAGCGACAAATGGTTGGAGAAAACCTCCCTTAGCACAAATGACCACAAACGTTAAATACATTGCGAGCCTGAAATCTTAAACCGCATGGCCTCCAGTACGGTTCACACTACATATTTATTCAGAAAACATCATTATTATAGAAACAAAATCCACACGCATAATACATTTTATCCGATATTTTGTAGTAGGCCCTAATTGATTAAAACAACCTCATATTTATTTGTATCTGTATATTTTCTCATGTAAGAACACAACTAGCCTAATTCTTTCAATTTAAAAAACTAAGCAACTATTCTATATAAAAATCGTACTGGAGACTAATGGCTTTCTCTCTCTCTCTCTCTCTCTCTCCCTGCTAAACCTTAATTTTCTTTGACATGGAAATGCATTTTATCTACGTTTCCTCTCCATGTTTGTGCATCTCTCTCCCTTCCTTTTTGTTTCTTTACCTTGTTGACCTTCAGCCGAGTCGAAGTAACCCTCTCTAGTCCTCTTCAACGAAGCTGGACAAACCGGAACCTCCGGAGCGTTAAATTCGCTACCCGGGAGCGGTTCGCACCTAACGAACCGACCCCGTGAGAGTAGCATGAATCCTTCTACTGCTCACAGTTTCGACGAGAGCTCGTGCTTGTGCGTGAGAACGTACGGTCCAATCTTCGTAGGAAAAGCTATCTAGAAAATGCAAACTTTTTTGCGGCCAAAATTGATAACATTCTACTGTTTTATTAGTGTTCATTTTGTAGCCTTCTTTATTATATCTAATAAAGGGAAACGTAAAAACCCAGATATGAATAGCGGTTACAACCAAAGTGAATTGGTAGTGGGGGTAGGGTCTTAAAGGACTATAGTCTGAGAGCAGACTATTGCTTTCAGAGACATACAACCCACACAGTTGCGGGATAAAACCAACTGAAGTTAATTGTTGTCGTTCTCAACAAGGAAAGTTATAAAAATATGTTAACCATGGATATCCCTCATCTTTATACTACTTATTTTTACCTCACGGGTTTGTACACACTTCAACATAACACTTCAGGGAAAAATCATGACTAATCAAGAAGAAAGACGTAAGCAATATAAAAGTAAATTTTCTTTTATAGTTGATAATAATATTTAAAAACGAAAAGAGAATAATAAACATAGGCAATATTTAGTGTGAAATGTGACTAACCTATCTTGCCATATCTTACATCCATGTGTGTTGTATGGAATAACCTAACTATAATCTAATAACAAATAAATTTCTCTTAGTAGAACATTAGAGACACGCTAGCCTTATTCGTATTCCAAACAAACTATGCACAGAATCTAAATAGTACCTATTAGAAGTTTGTATCAATTTAGATCCTCACATGGCAACTTGAGAATGTCACATCAAGAAATATTATTTACAATTCCCAACACGATTACGCTAAAACATAAATATATTCCGGACCATAAATAACATCTTATATCATGAGTTCAAAGCATTGGCACTATTAATAATTAATTAATTATTAAGCTTTCCAATGAAGACAACATGTATTTTAAAAAGAGATGATTTCCATTACGTTAGATCAATTTATCTCCCAAACCAATTCAACTAATACAATACAAAATTTAATTAAAATAGGTTCAAATTTGATTTTAAAAATTTGTCCTTCAAAAAACTAAATAGATAAACCTTGTGAATTATCTAGGTTTAGAAACAATTATTGTCTAATCTAAAGTATTTATGTGTTTGAAATTTTGGACAATTAAGATTATTAAATTAAATGTTGATAATATATATTATACTTACATTTTAATAAAATGTGTGGTTCAGACTCTAGTAATTTCTACGAGTTGAAAATTCCCCCAAAAAAACTAGAGGTCACTCATTCTATCTAGCATCATTATATTCAGTTCGCCCCAGCGAGGGGAGGAAGTAAGGAAATAGGGAAAAGTTGTCAGGGAAAGTGACGTGGGTGTGACGAACGATCTGCGCCGTGCACATCCAGCCAGGGCGAGACGTCACAGAACTTCGAATCTCTCAAAGTAATTAGAATATTCCACGACGTTTCAGATCGTTCTAGAAAGTTCACGAAGCTGATAGCAGGTACGCCTCCTAGCGGCAGTTTTCTGAACCTTAGTTTCGTGGCTCGCTTGTGTGTGTTGATGCAGCTGCTGGTAGGTATCTGGTCGTAGTGCAATTGCAGGTCGTAAGTCAATTGGGTAAAATGGGACAATTTAGACGATTTGAGTTCTATACCCACTAACTTAGTCAACATTTCTTAGCAATACTTTCTTGTAGCTAAGCATGATGCTACATTATGTTTGTATTTATAATTTACATAGCATAGTGAGGTTCTATTTTAACTTGAGCCTTTGGTATTTTGTTAGTCAAGATTTTCGAATCTTTAGTACTTGGTAAAAACTGTAAAATTCGTGGACCAATTTTAACGAGCATTGGCAGGAAAATTCTTTGAACCTAAGTATAACTATGATTGTACAGTGCGTGGTTTTTCAATATGTCTATCCATTTCAATATGGCGCCTGCTCTAAAGGTTTTTAATTTAATAGTTCATCTCAAGTGATTTGAATTTACAATTCTAGGCAATTGATCAAATACTTAGGGTATTATTTTAAAAATGTTGACACATACTGCGAGACTGACATCTTAAGCCACGTGAGCCATGGTTTTTCTCAGGAATATAATGTGTTATCGAATAGAGTATTAATTTGTTTTCTGTCTAAATTGATAATAAACAGAGGTTAAACTAATAACAACTTCAAAACAAAGTATAAATTATGGGAGATATTCCAACTTGAAATCCAAAGACTCTAGTAACGGTAATAACACGGAGGAAGCGAGGTCTACTGATCACAGAACTATTAATAATTATTAACAGTGGCAGATTCAGATCCCATGACTTGACGTATGAATATGCGGTGAAAGTAGGTTTTGTAGTTTTATAGTAGTTTCCTTCCTATGGGCATTGAACTTCCAGTTCGTGACCTGGCGGTCTAGTGGTAAAGTGTCAGACTTTTGTTCTGGGGATCACGGGCTTAATTCTCGGTCCCGGTACCCATTTATCTGATTACCAAACCCTTCCTTCACCTCTGACAAGACGTGTATTAATCACAACTTGTGAATGTGAGGAATGCCAGGCCTCCACCGTGGTTCGGATCCCACGTTAAAATGTAGGTCCTCCATTTTATCTCACAATCACCCTATCATTACACAAAGTGCGTATAACCCGAACGGGTAGTAAGACGTGGTCTTAATAATAATAATAATAATAACAACTTCCAGTTCCTATACTGGGTTCCCATTTCCATTTAATAGAGAAGGAATGGAAATAAAATTTGTGTCCGACCTCTAAAGATCACTCACAAGGGAGAAAAATCTTTGCCTCTCTTCTTTAGCTCACTCACCAGAAAAGACGCGTGTTGAACAAAATAAATTCCATTTTTATTAAATAAATTTAAACTTGCCGCACAACAATGTGAATATCCGTAATAAATATTTTGTATTTCTAGAATAGTTTGCTTATAATGGTTAACACCGTTAACTAACCTTAAAATAACACGATTGTAAAGAGGTTTTAAAGGATCTTATCTCCAAAATTAATTAATATTATAGTATAATGATTTATATTTGATTAATCTAAGGCATATTTAAGTCTTTTTACTAGTATTTCACCAAAGCCAGAATATTTTTTTAATCATCGTCTAGCACTCTCCAAAAGGTTGACATTGCTTTACGCCAAACAAAAAATATATATCAAGGTAATTTTTACCATGCTATTGGCTTCAAATCAATATTTTTCCTCTTTAAAAGTGTTTAATTTTATTTGAAATTGTATTAAATATCTTATAAAGATGTGTTTTACTATCCTATCTCACAAATGATTAACCGGAAAATTAGATACAAGATTACAATAAAGAAAGTAAACGTGTCTGAGTGTGTTTTTTAAACTATACACCTTACAACATAAATATTTAGATAAGTTAAATAGTATTTTTTAGTTATTAAATAACTATTTATCAATTTTATTATATTCCCTATGTCTTACTTCTACTGTTAGCTAGTGAAAACTACAGAAAACCACAATAATATGAGAAGCCTTAATTGATCTGTATTACATAACTAATTAAGATGTTATTCATCGAGTGAGACGGGCTATTAAAGGAGTTCTTTGGTTAGAAAGAAAAATCTGTAGTACCTTAATTTTATTTTCATGTTAAGAGAATATTTAATACGATCAAGGCTGCCCAGAGGCTTTAGAAGATCTGGGGATGTGGAATCTTTGGGGCCCCCTTTCATATGAAGAGTAAACTTGACCTCTGTTTTTTTTTAAATTGATTTTAACTAAGCTAATATTCAAACAATGCACGTGATAAAATTATCAGAGCTTCCTTTAATTATCAATAAACTTTATTCTTATAGTTACCATGCTCACTGAATCTAAAATACTATGGTTCCAAAACTCAGTAAAAAATAAACAAGAAACATAACCGTTTATACATTTACGCTATGAATGATGCTGTTTGGTTTGGACGGTTGGGGCCCCCCGGGAAGTAAGGGCAAACTACCCCATTTTCTCCTTCCTCTGTGCAGCCCTAAATACAATAAAATAATAGTTTTATAAATACACTTATTAGATTTGTTGACAAATTTTTCGCGCTTTCATGTTAATTGTCAATACATATTATTACATGAATTAACACCAAAACGTATAATCCGAACGGGTAGTAAGACACAGTTATAAATTTAAAAAAATAGCACCAATTCCAAGGGTAAGGATCTTCCTTGACAACACCAAGTAGAAAATTACATTCCCAACACTTCTGAGTGTTTGCACGTCTTTGCTTTTTCCTATGCAAATGCTTTTAAAAAACTTGTAAAAGTAATAATTCATGACTGACCTATACTTAAAATCATAATAGACACAAATGCACTCTTAGTTAAAAAATTATTATTTATTAAATTGCCACATTGTAGATTATTTAAAAAAAATCTTGCACTACTTTTTTTAATATAAAAAAATGTTATAAATTTCTTATTTCCCTCTTTTCTTCCTATTTTTTCTATTCTTTATTTTTTTTTCTCTTTTCTCTTTGCTTAGCTTCTGCACCGCCGTCCACGACCCCTGGTCCAACAACCACTGATCTCTCTCCAAGAAGATACCCAGGTAAACATGGGAGGCCATTACGTCACCACACTGCACCATCACATAGCGCATACGACACTGCGCAGACACACCCGTCACCCACTATTTAACATTTCAGAGGGTATTCGACGGGTCACGAAATGGGACCCTGCGTCACTTATATATGCCTAACATAATGAACTCGTTTGATAGATTAAAGAGCATACCGTTGTCCTACTTTCAAAACCTTGAACACCCATTTTAACCATTTTGATTATTTTCAGGTGACCAAATAGTTATTTTGTTTACACGCTTCACAATCTAACAAATTAATATAATTTTGAACTATATCGAGGCACATGTGCAATTGGACCTCTATGAGGAGGAATTTATTCATAGTTGCGTGAAAATATTGCTAATCAATTGAGTAATATAATATATTATGATATTTGTGTCACCATGTTCTGATGATCTTTCGAAAAAACATTTTATGCGAGGTTTTGTAAGTAGGTTTAAATATATATATATAGTAATAGTTAAATGCAGCAAGAAAGGTTGTTAAAATAAATCATTATATGTTGGTATTGTGAAAGTAGGGCTATACATACATATTACAAACGATAATTATACTAGCGCACTAGATTGAGATAATTCAATCTCAGACCTTATGAAAAACTAAAATAATTTCCCAACTTATAATAATACCTATGATTATTGCCAAATATATTAAAGACATGAAAAATACATTTTAATCTAAGTTACATCAAATTCGAAAAATTAATAAATCAAAGTAAATAATTTAAAATGAATTGTTTCAAAGGTTAGTAAATGTTAATTTAACAACTTCGCCCCTTTTATTAATTTCCGTTTCATAGTATACAAGCGGTCGATTTGACCAAAACTAAGTCTTAATTTTAGCTTATAGTTTAAAATGTTGCTGTACAGCCCAACCAGAATAAAAATCAAACTGTGATTAAAAATGATTATGTTTACTTGCCTTGTTTTACTTAAATTCATTCACGATAGCTAATGTAGTAAAGTAATTAAAATTGAGATTTTTTACTCAAGATTGTTATATGTTCCCTAATAAACCTTAAAATAAAATAAAAGTAAAATGAGTATTTGAAAGTAATAAGCAGTGCAAATAAGGAAGTTTCTTAAAATTATTTTAATGAAAAAATATGTTATTACATTCCAGACATATTTTTAAAAACTACAATTTCATATCATGTAAATTATGAAAAATGCCAATGTTTCGTGATGAAACAACTGTTTGATAACTTAATTGCGAATTCCATAATTTATAATTATACAGAGTGGGGGAGAAATTGTTAACATATTTAATAACACTTTACATTTATTATTTTAACTACTAAATGTTTCAAATTAAACAAAAGATTGACCATTTTCATAATTTATAAGGTCCTTGAACTTTAATGTGTGGAACTTTTTATACAATAATTTAAATATTATTAAGGGTCCTTAACACATTTTTTTAAACTTTGTACGGTTAATTCAAGGAAAAAAACATTAGCCTTACTACAAAAAATAAATGGTACGACCAATTCACACTAACTGTATAATAATATTATGTGATATAGCTTGGAAAAAAAAATTCAAAAAGAATTTTTTCGGTAAAATACCCTTAAATAAGTTTTTCTCATAAAAACAAACACACCATCTTGTTGATCACAATAAAACCTCTTTAAATATAATTTCAAATCAAATTGTTCAAATAATTTTGCCAAATTTCATTTTATTTTAAATTACCGTAAACATTATTTTTAATTTGTTAAAATAAAAACATATTCTTATTTATAATGAAAAATAATTATCAGATAGGCCCTACTTATTTTTAACTAAATCTTCAAGGCCACTTCCAAAAAATTTCAAATTTTCTATATTTTGTCGTAGTAAGCTACCCTTAAATTTATTTATTTTAGAAAAATAAACATCATGTAGAATAGCTTCCAGATATCGATTTTGGACAAAATTGTTAGAGCTATTTACAATAAATTTTACATAAATCCGTTATTAGTAGACTAATATAAAATGAATTTTTAAGCCAATATATAATATAACTATTTATAATGCAAACACTTTAACAGATACCCACTTTTAATAAAATCTCTAGCGCCATTTTTAAAAACATTAAACCTAAAAAAAAAGTCCTCACTTAACTACCCATATACGTCAAGTTAAACACTTCCCAGGTATACAATTTTTTTTTGTCAGATCCATTTTAAACATATTTTGAATTTTCTAACATCACTTAAACAACACTTAAACAAATTTTTACCCCAAAACTAGGTATACAGTGTAATTTGGGAGGTCAAACACACTTTAGATTTCCATTCTAAACTAAATCTTTGGAACTTATTTTATAAAAACTTGGAAATAAAAAATACTTTATCAGAAAACTACCCTTAATTTGAGGGCTAAGGTCAAAATTTAAAAAAATCCCGAAGTACTGCCCTATAACATATAGATATAAAGTTTGAACAAAAATCCATCCAAACGTTTCAGATATGTGGCCAGAAATATACATCGGACATACACACAAATTGCAAAATTAAAGTTTTGGTTTTGGACACACATAAAACCTAGATATTCATCAAAATATGAAGGTCAAAAATGTTCACGATTACAATACTTTCCCTTTAGGCTATATGGGAAAAAAATAGAATGCTCAAAATAATTCAAACGTATTAGACGCAGTATTAAAGAGACAAACACGTAAAATCCATATAGAAGGAGACCATAAAATCTCAGGAAGAAAAATCCCTTAATTTTTCCTGATTTAAAAATCAAACTTTACTTGACAAAATAAACCAAATATTTGATTTTTTTAAATTATATTAAAAATTAAAACGCTAAAATTGTGATGAAGATTTTATATTTGGCAAGCCCTAATAAATAATTAACTTAATTTAAACCCACTTTTTATAAGCTAAATTAATACATTTTTTTTTATATAATTTTCCGTGACCATTTATAAATTTCCCTGAAATTTTCAGGTTATTCAGATGGTCTTTTACTGGGCCCACCCATCAAATATGTACTAATGAGATATGTCTGCACTGTGTCTAACAAGAATAGTTTGGCAGGCATGGCGAGCAAATCCTGACTCCATTATCTTGTTAGAAGGGAGAGCCACTTAGTGCATATCACTCAAATGTCACCCAATTAATTTATGCACAGCGATCGCATAAAGTTACGACTTGCGGTCTATCTCGATCAATTCTCTGGTTAGCATATTTATGCGATTATTGCGCCGCGCATTAACAAAATAGCCCACGTCAACTTGGGCTAGAAAACTTTAAAGTATGAGATAAATGATAAATAATCGTAATAAACAAAGGATATACAGGGTGGTTTCAAAATATACATGTTGACTCACAGTCAGACATTGGAAGACCGAACAGATTTGAAGCGCTACTATGATTATATATAAACTCAAGTGAAGCTAAAAATTAGCAATTTCACTTTGACTGATTATACTCTGACCATATCTATACCTATGTGGAAATAGCAAGATTATCTTGGTGAATTACACCTTAGTGTAGCTTATAAGATAGGACCATACTAGGTCCAGTTAAGACTGCTACTCTTCAGGATAAACTAAATGTACGTACGTAAGTGCTTACATAAAAAGCTACGAGTACAATGATGGAGGCACGAAACTCATTATTCTAACTCTTGAAGCATGAAAGGTTTAGTGTACAAATAAGTGGTTTTTTTTATCACCGCGCCTTACTACTTGTTCAGGACTGTTAGAATTTATGATAAACACTCTAATGAGGTAATAAGTAAAGAAGAATTTTAAAGTTCATCTACCAGCATTAATGTGGAAGGAGAGTGGGAAACCATTTAGGGGAAAACCACCCTCAGTAGACCCAATCGGTATTTAACCCCGATATTCCCAACATCAGCAAGTAATTCTAACATGAGAGTGACGCCTTAGACTACTAATCCATTGAAGTGGGTACAGAGAAATAAATAATATTATTTAAAATTGTAAAACTATGATTAAAGAATATAGGTACTGAAGTTTATTTTCCTATTAGGTCACATTGATTTAATCCAATTTCTACTTATAACACATACGTGTGTTTTACAACTAGCGAGATGTTATAATTTCTCAGCTAGTCACACCTTTCATAATTCGGTAGTGCTACAGTGCGGTGGTTCAGCTCTCCAATATTGTATTCACTGTAACATTTAAGTTGCAATTTTAAAGTCCGTCACCTAATGAACTTTCGGACTTTGGTTCCATTCACAAGTTCCGCAAAAGAGCCTAGATAATCTTAAAATAGCTTAAGTATTTAAACCCACCTCGCTGGTCGCGTGGTCTAACGCGCTATTCTCGTGTTGGACTAGATTGCCGAAAACGGGGAAATTTGGGTTCGATTCCGGTCGGGTGCACTGAGGGTGGTTTTTCCTAAATAGTTTTCCACCCTACCTCCACGTATATGGGGTGAATTTTCTCTAAATTAAGCTTTCCTAATCCCTAACCCATTAGTGTAATTAGTACATAGGCGTGTAGCCCAAACGGCTAGTAAGACGCAGTGCTAAATAAAACTGAGTATTTAAGGATATATTAAAATTATGTTTGAATAAATTATGACAAATGTTTGAAAGGGAGGATATTTTTTAATCTTGAAACCCTCAACTAGAAAAGTTTGATAGCCCAAAATATGTAGTAATAGATCATGTTTCAAACAATTTATTATTTTAGTTAATATTGCATAGAAGTTTTCGTCATCCTTATATTTATTCTTAAGAAGTTCGTAGCAAGTGTTAATAAAAGCACAAACTATATCCCAATGTATTACGAGAGAAATTAGTAATCGAAATTTTAGTGATAGGCGTTTGTCAGATTTTTTCGTAGGCATACTAAAGATGTCACAAGTAGAAACGCCGAATGCTCTATATACCCTCTAATAAACAAGCAAATATATAAATTATTGGATAATATAGTTTAACCAATGAGTGACGATATATCTAAATAAATGATTTTACCACCCATAAAATATTCCCCATTTTCCAATTTTATTTTTAAAATATATATATATTTATATATAGACTAATATTGAACGATGGTTATGTTTTATTTATAGAGAATAAAAATTATATAATTTATTCACTACGAGTGCAAAAGGTATTTGTCTATTATTTAATATGCCTGTAACCCGCCTCGGTGGCGTAGTTGGCTAACGCGCTTGTCGTGTTGAGCTCGACTACTGAGGACGGGGAGATCGAGGTTCGAATCTCGGTCGGGTGAACTAGGGGTGGTTTTTCCTAAATGGTTTTCCACTCTCCCTCCACGCAATTCGGGTTCACTTCCTCTAATTCAACCTTCCCAATTCCTAATCCATTAGAGTAATTAGTACTTAAAGCGTATAACCCGAACGGTTAGTAAGACGCTGTGCTAAATATTATTATTAATATGCCTGTACAGGTATTGGACGAGAAAACTTTTGATTCAACTCACCAATGTTCTAATAAATAACCATTCCTATATTATATAAACGTCCCAATTCTGCAAAGCCATGTGTACAAATTATGTCCATTATGGGGCACTGATGAATAACAATCCATTGGATATTTGTCAGAATATATCTCAGTTGGCAGAACGGTGGTCAACAGTCCGGGGTTAAAATACCCATCTGGATACAAGTTTCAAAAACGTATTCTCCAATTGATAAATATATCTACAAGTATAACCTTTTTAAAATTTGCTTTATAACATGTTTCTCAATTGATTAACAATTCACACTTATAAAACTTTTTTTTTAACATTTCCCGATATTTTCAGCCTCTTATAAACAGCTTTAACATTATGTATTAAGGTTCAACTATTAATTATCTAAAACATCAAAAAATATTTTCCAAATATATCGTTAAAAATTGAGACCTGGGTAAAAGAACTAAACTCTAGACTTATGGCTTAGTATTTGAGGTCTACATCTATTTTCATGTGTCATTTTTTTAAACATTTATTAGTCAAAATATGGTGTACCGCACATACTCCATATAAAATCAATTTCATTATGATGTATTCCTTAAATATGTTGTTCATTCAACAGTGAAACCATTCTACTAAGCCTCCTATATATTTTTGTTTTAAATTAAATTAAATTCTAGACGTTTGGCCTAGCACTTAAGACATCTATTATCATTTTCATGTGTGTTTTTCAATATTTATTTAGCTAAAACGGTTTATAGCACGTAATTTGTTCCAAGCAAATCTCATTTTATTGTATTCATTAAATATGTTGTTCATACAAAAGTGAAAACTTTATTCTAGGCCTTCTAACGATGCTTGTTTAAAAATTATTACTCATTAATCAGAATCGTGTCGTGTATTTTTTCCAGGCTAAGCAGAATTATCTCAAAATGTAACTATTATTATTGTTATTATTATTATTATTATTATTATTATTATTATTATTATTATTATTATTATTATTATTATACAATATACACTCATTGGCCGGGTATTAACGANCTCAAAATGTAACTATTATTATTGTTATTATTATTATTATTATTATTATTATACAATATACACTCATTGGCCGGGTATTAACGAATAGGCATTGCCATGAGAGGTGTGTAGTGCAGAACCTATTTATTTTTGTTCAAATGGGGATGACGTAAAAGATAGCAGGTAGAAATTATTTTAACAAGCTATGCTTACTCTGTAAAAACTCAACTCGAAACGGAATTTCTTTTAATACAGATAATTCAAACTATAATGTCCAAACATTTGTATTGTGGTATAGACAGTATTAAGCTAGAAACGTTAACTTGGCTATTTTCTAATTGCCTATAATGTGCTACTCATGTGTAAATATAGGTTTTGTTTGACCACATGTGTTACAGACCAAGTGGTGGATCATGGTGGGGAATTGAACAACTCGGTGTACAGCAATCCAAGTTCCTTATCAGGACATCTGCAGGACAAAGGTGAGAAGGATGGTTTTATAGGAAGCATTCAAGATCCCACGAACATTCCTTTGTTAGCCATAAACAGGAGAGGGATTAGGTAATATTTCGATACAATTAGGAATCACTCAGAACATTATCTAATTGGGATATCTTCAGAACAAAAACTAGAGACACACTGACATTTCTTAGTCAGCCATTTACAGAAAAGAGTCTAGCTAAAATGTCGTTGTACCTAAGTAATTCATTAGAACATTTATTCATCATGAATTTACTAATTAAATGTAGGATAGATATTAGTGTTTCCCAGAAACCTCCTAAAATATTTCCTGAACAAATACTTGCTGGACTATGGTGAAAGAAATACTTCTTTCTCTTTGATCCAAGAACCAGTTATACAATTTACTTATCAAAAAACTAAGATAATTTTTTTCACTGTCAACAAAAAAAAGTTTAAACTTCCCTTATTCAGCCATATGCGAAGTTAGAATGAGAATAACAATAGTTGCATTACAATTAGTGGTGATCACTAAGCAGGAAGAACCAAACATGAGAGAGGTCATGGCTGAGGAAGTTTGAAAACAATTTAAACCAGTGGTTCTTAAATCTTTTTTGCCACGTATCCCCTTGAGAATATGACACAAATGTTTCGTTCAGTTAATATGATTACATTCGCATGGATATATTATTAAAAAAATTGTTTTCAATGAATTATATCTCCCACTTTCCATTTCTATGCAAAAAATTAATGACCACTTCTTGAAGAAAAGGTAAATAAATTCATAGTGTGCAACTAAAAAAGTGAGCTTTGACTAACTTTAAAAGTGAAACTCAATGAGAAGCTTGTTGTTAATTTGCTTGAATAATAAGTTAAAATTGTGAAGCAATCTTTAACAGTGCAGCATAAATCTCATATTTTTCCTCCAATATATTAGATATTTGGTGTTGTTAGCAACAAATACTGAAAATCCTGCCTCACAAAGATAAGTAGTAACAAACGGAATTAGAGCTCCATAGCAGAAACAAATGATTTTCTGACAGATCCCTACTCATAGTTGTCAGCAAATGTTGTCACCTCAATAATGGCCAGGTAGGTTTTTTGTAACTCATATCAACGGCAAACTACTGCGCTTGTGTTTTATTTTAAGTGCCCAGTTTACGGAGCCCCTAAGGCCTTTCCACGGACCCCAGTTTAGGAATATCTCATTCAAGCAATCATTCTTGACTATATAATGTCTCATTTACTTAAAATATCATTGAATACTCTAGTTTTGTCTACATGTAAAAGTAGTGAGATGTGAGGCTCTCAACTTAGTGATTTATTATTAACAGGTTTGATATCTATTGTAAGTTCAACTATCCCCGGTCAAAGTAGTGAGATATGAGATTCTCAACTTAGTGATTTATTCTCAACAAGGTTGATATCTATTATAAGTTCAACTATCACCCGTCAGCTAATAATTGTAGGGTCAAGCATATGAAATGTGAGGTATTTCCGGTGAAATCTGCACGTAGGCCTATATATAACTGCTGATTCCAGTTGAAAAGAATTGAATCTGTGAGAAGCGATGTTCAAGCATCGCGTGGGTTTGGATGACATGGATCTAGGCCCGTTGATGGGTGCTTAATGCCGTCATTGGAATCTCCTGGTTGGCATATTCTAGCTAGTGTGTATCCTAGAGCAAAGCTCTGGACAGTTGGTGCCAGAAAGTTGGTGTAGATAGTTGGTTCTAGAGATTTGGTTCGTGCAATTTGTTCTATACAGTGTTTATTGATATGAGTCCGTTTAGTAGTAGCTTGCCTCACGCACCATGAGTGCAACCATGACTAAGATATTGGTTAGACGATGGTTAAGACACTGGTTAAAGAGTTGTGATACTACTACTGCCTAGGGAAGTTAGAGATATTAAGCGATGACGCTATAAGATAATGGTTACTGGGGATGGGTGAACGAAGCATTCGACAGAAGGTGTCATGAGTTCGACGGCAATGTATTTGATCAGATTGTTTTGAGAAATAAGCCAACAGTAGTGTATGTGATTCATTGTGTTTTCTGGAGTCTCTTGCTTAGACCCCTCACAACATGATAGCCAGCAGTCACGAATATTTTAGTGTAGAAGTGTAATAGTGATCCGTGACCTTTACATATTGGTGTCTTATAATGTAATAAGCTTGGCCGGACCGTCACATTTTGGTTTATCAGAAGCGGGATCTTTATACATTGTGTTAGAAGTCTTCCCATCCTGGCCATTATAAAGACGTTCGGCGACGCACTTACAGAGATGTACTAATACTTATTCTAATTGCTCAGGAAACGCACCCAAAAGTAAGTTCAACACAAAAAGTGTCTATATAAAGAGGGATATAATTTTTCTCAGATTAATTATAAATTATTATTATTATTATTATTATTATTATTATGGTTTAGAGGCCCATCGACACATCGAGGTCATTAGGGCCTTGAAATGTATTGGAAACATAATAAAATCCCCATAGGGGAGAGACATAATCATTAACCTGCAGAATATGCAGGTAAAACTGATAGGTGATAAAATAGAAAAGCTATAAAATACCCATCTGAGATGCTCCATAGGAGTGTTCAAATGGGCTCTTGGTACAAACGAGTGATACACTCGCTAAAAAAAAACCCACAGGTGTATCACTCCGATAAAAAGACAAAACAAACATATTAAAACTATATGTGAGTTAAAAAGACAAAACACATATTAAAACAATATGCGAGTTAAAGAGACAAAACAAACATTTTAAAATATACTAAAATGTTAAAAAGGTCTCAATATGAGATAAAATCCAGATGAGTCACTTTATGAAAGTGACTCAAATGGCATTAAAAAGATCCGCCTGGCGTATAAAACGGAGTAAACAAATAACTCCATCAGCGCTATCACGCAATAAAAAACGTAGGTCACCTTTAAAATCGAGAGCCAGGCGGATAGGGGCTAGTTTGCGACACTTCACTAAAATGTGGTGCACACTGAGGGGAGCATCACAAAACTCACACACTGGAGGTGGATCCCCTCTCAATAAAAACCATGGGTCAGTGAAGTATGCCCGACGCGGAGCCTCGTCACGATGACGATAAAATTTACCCATTTTAGTTCGTGTACAGTGCCTAATTTGAGTGATTTATGTTTTTATCTTAGTTTACGTTGACTCGGCAAACTTCTGATTTGTGAATGCTATTTTTATTTAGTAGTTTCTCTAGCGCTATAATTTGTTAGACAATATTACGTTATTTTTAATTAACCCTTATTTAATTTTGAGTATATATATATATATATATTCAGCATCATGTATAATTTAATAATTTAATCTAGAACATAATATATACTTCTCTAATATTAATGATTTAACATTACTATATCATTTAAAACTAAGCAATATATGAAATACCAGAATAATGCATTATTTTTATACATTAAATAGGAAATAGATAAACGTTTGAAGAATAGGACAGATCTCTAATTTTAAATTGGTTTGCAAGAAATACAAACTGTATTCATACGATCTATTTAAATTCATCATCAAAAAAATATTCAAGCTTTTCCACAAATCTACTGTGAATTCTCCTGAGTTAATTTTCCATTTCCTTTATCTTAATCTTGCAGGCGAGCAATTTAGAAATATTTGCCATCCAAGCCGCAAATTACCCTCCTTTTGGATATCAAGACCTGAAAAGAAATTACACCATCTCCGGTGTAATTCTACCCCTCTGTTAAATTTTTCACAAGAAACCATAAAAAATACTAATACTAATTGTGTTAATTGTATCGCTATTTTCACAGCCGTTAGCTTAGCTCTCTCGTAAAGAAAGAGAAAGGGAAGTCTTCGCAAACCTCGAAATGGCCAATTACTCAACGTTATCTTGACTTCCGTTCCACTAAACTTAAATTGAGCGAAATCAAGTTTTCTGGATGATTAATACCTTTAAATCTTGAGATGCCTTTGGGTAAAGAAGGAAGAAGATGGAATAAAGAGGAGGGATGGGAGAGTTTGTCACCAACTTATGGAAAGAGTGGAATCGTAAAGAAAAAGGAAAATGGGAGGGAGGGTGGAAAAAAAGGGT
>CABFOV010000974.1:116998-143609 GCA_902141375.1 Timema poppense
CTTTTTTTTTTTTCTTTTTTTTTTTTTTGCTTACAGTTTTAATGAAAAGTTCTTCCCCGCTGCCACTTAGCATTAATTGCGATGTTCATTTGAAATTCTCTTTTGGGGTGCGCTTTCTTTCTAGCTTAAAGGGAGGCAGACAGATAGCGCAGACGCTTAAAGTAACATCAGGCACTTTCTGGTAGCAACAGCTGTTCCAACTGATTTAAAAATCGGGGATGTTTGTGGGTCCGCTACTTTTTTCTCCATCCCGAGGGTAGGAATAGAAAGATTACGATGAAATAGAGGGGTGAACCCAGATCTATATATATAGAATATTGTAGATTTCATTCTACCTGCGCACACCGATGCTGCGCATCTTCCATCTTACTTCAACTCTGCCATGTTTGGATAGTAAGACACACGAAGGGAAATACGGGCATATCATGAAATCAGAACGGCAAACAGAGAAAACAGAATGTTTATAAAGCATGCTGTTTTATCTTTCTGTGCTGTATACATGATTTAGCTCGGTTCTCCAGCACCAGTGATAGCCGAGCTAAATCTAAGAAGCTTCAACTTGTATCCATCCCATCTCTTCTGTGGCTTTATTTATATGTATTTGATTGATTTATTCTTCCAATAATTCTTGTTCACTATTTATTTAATGTTTAGGACCACACAACAGCGTTAGTAAAATTCAGGGTACTCATCCATCTCACCAAATATTTTAAAAAAGAGATATAATTTTTAGTGAATGTGGTATTATTCTACGAACAAACCTGTCAAAAATCAAACAAATTAAGATATTTACTAATAATATTAATATAGTTTGTAAATTAATGATGATGGCTTAGATAAAAACCAGATGCATTGATTAATAAATTTGAATTTATGACTGCTGATGTGAATAGATGTTATCACTAATAACTAAAGCCAAAGCCCAAAATAGCTAACCATAAAATATGTAAGTGTAAAAAAAATCAACCATTTTATATAAATTTGTGCCAAATTGAAATAAAATTTAAAGTAAAGGAGGAAAGTCAATTCACAACTATTTTCTAGGACAACTTTTAAATCTCAAATCCCATCAAGACCGCAACAAATGCTTTTTTTTTCCCCTTAAATTAATTTAAATATAACAGACACCTCTTTTAACCATAATCTAAAGTGCATTAAATAGGTCTAATAATTGTCCAAGAGATGGCAACACTATCTCAACTGGACCTTAAAATTGGACTTTGTACCACTTTTTTCTTTGTACCCTTAATTAAATGTAAATTATAACTACTTTTAAAAGAGCAAGCATTTGAGTTAAAAGTGTTCATGTCCACAAACTTCAATACTGATGAGTAATTTAACTTTCTATATTATACAAAACCAATGTTTAAGATACCCGCTTTGGTGGCCGCGGGGCCTAACGCGCTACTCTCGTGTTGGACTAAACTGCCGATGACGGGGAGATCGAGGTTTGATCCAGGTCCGGTGCACTGAGGGTGGTTTACCTAAATGGTTTTCCACTTTCCTTACATGCAAATGCGGGTGCATGTCCTTTCAATTAAACCTTCATTATCCCTAAACCATTAGTGCAATTAGTACATAAGCGTATAACCCAAATGGATAGTAAGAATCAGTGCTAAAAAAGAAAAACATTAAGATCTATGGACATAAAACATATTGTTACAGTATTTTGGCAATTGATCATTTTTTTATTCATGCAAACGTTTTAATATGTAAGCTATTACTTTAAAATACTCAATGGTTTGTCTATATTTATCAAATTAAAATAAATATCCAAATTCCAAAATTCAAAATCACTCCTTTTTATACATATGTTTATCTCACTCCTGTTTATATATATATATATATATATATATTATAAGTCAATGAATATCAACACAGGGTTACAAATCTTTGACATTACGGCACTGTCCGTATGGAAGAGACCACAATTACATTAATTTAAATTAGTTTAAAAATGACATCTGGACAAAGGAATCGAACCCTGAACCCTTTGACTTAGTGGACTAATGCATCACAGACTCAGCCTTGACATTATGAGTGAATAATAACCCTGAGAACGGGATGAATCCTCAATACCTCAGTGGTAGAATATTGGCGCACTGAGTCAAAAGGTCCCGGGTTCGATTACCATGCCGAGGTGCAATTTTTTAATTTAAAGAATATCATTTAAATTTATTTTATTTTATTAAAATTGATATATTAGAAGTATGAATTTATTTTGTAGGTTTTTAATTGTTTGCTATTGATGGTTTCTTTATCAGGTTCCAAATATCAATCGAATCTGAATGAAATCGACAAGTCGGAGCAGAAGTCGTCAGTGGACTCCTTAGGGAAGGGTATTCACTACGAGTGGCCTCAAGGGGACAGTGGATGTGAGTATTTAAAATTTTAGAAAGAAAAAACTTATCTTATTTTTTTGTCGGAATAGCCCAATGCATCAATTATCTGTTAACAGAGTTAGTAAGTTCAATTTGCATTTCTAAAATACATTAACAAAATATATTCAAGCTCTCCACATAGGTGATCACACAGACACAATGTCAAGGTCATCTAGTCTGGTTTTCCAGTGAAAGGGAGGTCAAGGTTAGAATTCCTACCAGGTATACTGAGGGTATTTTTTATAAATGATTCTTCACTCGACTTTCCAGCAGATTCGGGTACATTTCTTTTAAATTCTACCTATGCTGTCTCGTAACTAGCCCATTATCGTAATTAAAATATATAGACCTAACGGCAACAAGAAAGGCGCATTGATTAAATTTTCAGTTGTCTATCCAGGAATACTCTTTCATTTACTATACTATGATACTTAAACTTAAGAACAGGGCTAGGATTAAGTATTTTTAGGAAACAAACCAGCATTTGTCTAAAGTAATCATGTAAAACTATCAAATAAAAACTTCCCTCAAGGGCACCCAGATGGAATCAAACTCTGCCTCTTAAGTCGGAGCCCGTGACACCAACCCTTACAATATAAAGTGTAACCAAATTGGAGTGTATGAAGAGAGGGAACTCATTCAAGAAAGTAAAATCTCCTCAGTTCATCTGGCAGAGAATTAAAATTTTAATACCCCCGTCACCAGTGAAGCAGACTATATGAGAGTGACGCCTTTATCCGCGTGTCCACTGTAGCGAGAATGTATCTTAGGGTTGAATATGTTATATTTTTGGATATATAAGGATTTACTGTCAAATTTCCTATAATATAAAACGTAGATCTTTAGACCATGAGGTATTATAATATTAATATTAATTTAAAGCCCCACATCCTTAAAATAGACTAAATGGCTTGAGCCCACAAGCAAGATATACTGCCCATGTAGCCACACCGTTAGCGATAATAGTTTCAACAATTGCGCGTAGAGGGTGTCATATTGCCAGTACAACTAACCCTCCAGCCATTAGTTTCAGTCTTATAGACCATAACTACTCCTTATTTATTCAAGTAAATTCTCATTTGTCTTCACAATTCTGAGTTTGACCCAGTTACAGACCCAATGCTTCACAGTTAAATTCTGGAAGCACTGGGGATCGAACCCAATACCTCTGGGTATGTAGCCAGGAATTCTGTCCCCAGAGGCGATACATCTTTAAAGATAGTAAATATAATTATAGATTACCTTATGAAATAAATCCCCCTGGAAAAATGAGTCCTATAATCGTTCCGAGTATTTCAACTAAATTCCCGTCAAAAGAGAAAGCCGAATATCAAATTGGCAGTTTCTTGGAGCAATACTCCTTGATCTTGTGATGTTGATATTGAGCTTCACATCTCTTATCATCCGTTAAATAAAATAACATATTATCTCTTGAGAGTTCCTTTTCTTTCAAGACTTCTAACATATCTCTCTCTCCTTTCTATTCGAGTCTTCCTCCCTCTTTTCCTTCTATCCAAATCTCAATCTCCATATGCAGTATATTTATTCTCCTTGGCAGAAAGAGCCATATCTTCGTGATATGTGTGTACTCGTGTATGTGTATGTGCGTGTGTGTACGTGAGTGTGTACATCCCCTCACTTTTCTCCCTTCTCTTCCACACACATGCACACACACACACACACACACACACATATATATATATAAACACTTCAGTCATTTTCTTTGCCTGTCCGATATATATATATATAAACACTTCAGTCATTTTCTTTGCCTGTCCGACTCCATTTTCTTTCCAGTTCTTCTTCATCCCCGACGCAATCTCTCTTCCACCTTTATCCCCTTCCCCACTCCTTTCTAACCTTCTCTCAATCTTGTCTGCACTGTAAAGAGGGTGGTGATCTCCCTCGAGAATATCGAAGTGGATCGAGAGATCGATGATAGAGTAACACGGCCGCAGCGCACAACCTATGCTATAGCACTTTTCAGCGGGTGATGGAAGGGGGGGTCTGGAAGGTTTTTAAAAAGCAGGGGGATAAGTCCCCTGATGGACATTTCAGAAAACATTGCCAACTGATTGATGTGTCTTGACGAATTAACGGGCGGGATTCATGTGGGACGTGCCACGTGATCTCTTTGACTTTTCTTGTCCTTTGCTTCGTGGCTAAATTATTACGTTTTCATATAAACATACAAATATTAAGGGGAAAGTATAGGGAATTAGATTTAAGGGCAGGTATTTTGCACTTATATATATAATAAAATGATTCTCCAGTAGAGACCTAGAGTTTAATTTGCTTCAAATGGTGCTATCAACAGTATTTGCATATCTGTAAAGGTTTGGTCAAAAAAAAAATGTTTTGCAAAAATACTACCCATAACTCGCGTTCTTTACACTCCCATCTTAAACGTTACATTCTCTGAGGGTGAATTTCCGACTATTTTGTCATCAGAGACCACTTTGATTAATTTCACATTATTTCATTATTAATATTTTATAGGTATTCATACTAGCTATTAAAAGTGATAGCTTCAGATTACATTAATTGACGTATGAATGTATCTAAGTAATTTTAGTAACATTTTTAACTACCAGACTCTGTCGCGTGATTAATACAGCTTTAACTAGGAGGTGATTTTGGGGTATATTTCTAACACATTAATAATGAATTATTTAAAAAAACATTATGAACGTTTGATTCTTTAAAAAATATCTAAACTACTCCAAATTTTTCAGTGATGTTAATTTAGTAAATATACAATTCAAACTAATATAATGTATATAATGACAATACTATTAAGTAATTCAAAATAATCAACTTGAACGTGTCGAATTGAAGGTTGTATTTTCATACGACTTACAAACTATCCTAAGCTGACACACCCCACACTAAATGGGTAACCAAAATAAAAGGGCTCGTAAGATCCGGGTAATACAATAATATAATCACTCTTAGTGCCCACCCTGAAATTAGTCAAAATCCTGTGGCCATATAACTATTCTGACATAGAGACGAGCAGCGAGAAAGGAAAAGTACGGATAGTAAGTAAACCCATGTTTTCAAACTGAGGAGTATACTTCCCTTGTTCCCAAATAAAACTCTCCCATGAACACAGTGAAATCTTTGCGAGACTTTATATATATACATTACTCGTAATACCCAGGAGAAAAATAACACAAGTCAATTTTCTTTATTTCCCAAATTACAATATTTGTAGTTAATCCAAACTAAAGCTAAGATGTTTTGTGATTCTTAGGCGCACATAGGCGGTCGCCTAGAGCATAAAGGATTTAAGCACGCATTCCAACAAAATGTAGTTTTTTTTAAATAATAAATTTAGATTGAATATACTAAATATTATTTCTAAATAAAGAAATAACATTTAAATATTATATACAACATTTAAAAAATATATATTTTTAGAACTAAATGATGATGTGATGATGATAGTAATGATGATAGGAATAATGAAGGTGTGTAGGCGTTAATGATTTCAAACCTATATTAAATCTAACTTAATCCTAACTAGCCAAATAAAGGTGAGACTTGGGATAATTTCCCTTTCGGGAAAAATACCCATGGTACCATCCGGGAATCGGGGCCCCTATGTTCGTAGCCAGGTGCACTGACCAGAAGGCCGGTTTTGAAAGATTAATTTAAAAACATAATCCTTTTATAGTTATACGACACTCGGGGTAAATTTATCGGCAAAATTATTTAATATTTAAAGAAAAACTTCGGAATATATTAAGAGAAAATAAAGTGAAAAAGAAACATGTGTTTGCACATATTGAAAAAGGTGGGGGTGGTAGAGTACGATACATGAAGTTTTTATTTATTAATCTACTTTTTTTGTTCGTTATTTTGATGTTATATTATTATTAGCGTCACGCAGGGGGTGCCGTTTAGGGCGAATGGGAATCCTTGAGCCGGCTCCGTCTATAGCTAAAAACCATTCTATATTCAACCCAATAATTATTTTATAAACATAAAAAAACCTGAATTTATTCAATCAATGAACCATTCGAGAAACCTCACATTCTATTGTTTACGCTACAGTAAATTATTTTTTATCACCGCATCTTATTACCTGTTCAAGTTACACGTATATATGTTAATTACTCTAATTATTATTATTATTATTAGCACCGCGTCTTACTACCCGTTCGGGTTATACGCACTTACGCTAATGTGTAATGAATGGTAGGGTGATTGTGAGATGAAATGAAGGACCTACAGTTTAACGTGGAATCCGAACCACGTTGGAGGCCTGGAATTCCTCACATAATTACTCTAATGAGGTAGGAATAAGGAATTAAACATTTTCGAGGTAATATGCGCAAATTTGTGTGGAAGGAGGGAAACCATTTAAGAAAAATCATTCTCAGTATATCCGACTGGGATTCGAATCCTGATCTCACCCGTCTCAAGCAGGCCAGTCTAACAGGAGAGTGACGCCTTATATACCGTTAGGCCACTACAGTGGATACAATTTAATTAATCCTAGGGATGTTAACACTAGTAACATTTTAATAGTAATAGATATTCCAGTTCTTTTCGCACTCTCGCATATTGACTAGAGGGCTTTGGAAGTCTAACAGGAGAGTGACGCCTTATATACCATTCGGCCACTACAGCGGATACAATTTAATTAATCCTAGGGATGTTAACACTAGTAACATTTTAATAGTAATAGATATTTCAGTTCTTTTCGCACTCTCGCATATTGACTAGAGGGCTTTGGTGGTTGATGTATACCAGATGTGTTAATACTTCATTATTTTAAAACCAAAGCCCGAACTAATACAGCCACATTCCCTTGGGATTTAATGGTCTGAACATTTTACAATGAAAAATAAATTAATTTATATTTGTTTGGATTTAATTTTAATTATATCAACTAGCTGTTGTACTCGTTATTTGCACGGTATTTGTTATTTTTAGTATATAAAATATATCACAGGGAAATGGTAACTAAATCTTAATTCATGTTTAAATATTAATCCTTTATTGGCTTATACTTTAGATTGTGATACAAAACGCGGAGGTAGGCTGACTTAATACACAATGTCAAAATAGAGATACAATCTGAACATATTCTAAAAGCTGACATTTCATTTTAAGAATAAGTTATATCTTCTCTATACAAAATACATTGAGCTCTTGTATATTGGCGCTAGTAAAAATGAAAGAAGAATGTCACAACATAAGTAATTGGTTGTTAAAGGGTTGTGATTAAATCCTGATAAAAGTATTTCAGCATTTTTTTCATTGCATTTACCACATTTATCCCCTGTTTAACCTTTTTATATCCACCCCTTTTACCCATTTTACCCTTTTTGCACGTTTTCTTTACCTTAGGGTATAACCTTTTTATTTTATTTCACTCATTTCTCTATTTACCCTTTCCACCCCATTTACAATTTTTACTCCGTTAACCTTTTACCCTTCCTTTTTCTCCTTTTTTAAAATCTCTTTTGGCCCTTTTGCAGCCTTTTAATCTTTTAACATTTAACATTTTAAGATGTAATGAATTAATATATCATAGCGACATAAAAATAAGAATTTGTTGTAGATACCAAACTCTCTGGCAACCAAACGTCCATGGTCAACAAACTACATTTTATATTATATGAATTGTAGTAGTAAAGATTTATCGCAGCGTTAATAATCTAATCTAAATTTCATACCTCTGCGTGTGTTAGATATCACGCAATGCATACGACAGACAAGCTCTTCATTTTATTAATATAGATGAGCAGATTAAATTAATTTTAAGTTGGGTCTAAGTATTTGATAAAACTTTTGTCCCGAACCCAGCCTCTTTCCCCTAATTAGAAAGCAGCAGGCCACCACTGCGGGTTTTATTCGACTGAAAATGTACCGTAAAATGTTAATCTTTTTATTTAGTTTATTGCTCTTTAAGTTTCACTATTGGACTCGTGGTATAGTGTTTAGAGGCCCTAACTGCTGACCCAGAGGTCCCAACTTCAATTCCCGGCTGGTGCCGAGGATCTTTCTCTAAAAGGGAATAATTCCCATGCCACAATTGTTTGTACAATTGGGATAAAGTTATTTTAAAATCTTTATACCGTCATACTCACTTCAATCATTCCCTCATATTATCGAGACATGAATAGAGGCCCTACGGAAAGGATGTATGGTTAGTAGATTCGTCGTCCCCCGGGCAACGATACATTAGTGCTGGTTAATCTTTCCGCAAAGTAAGATACAACTTGATGTAGGCCAAACACGTCATTATTATTATTATTATTATTATTATTACCATACACATTTTTACTGAATTATATCCTTAACCCCTAACGCCTGTTCCTCCCTTTCCACTGTTGCGACTCTGTAAATGTCTCTATCATGATGTTAGAGGTGGTGTTTGGAGTGGGGGCTATAACTTATTCTATTCACAGAAAAAAAACTAATGCTGGAATAATGTTACTATATCTGATTGAATCTTATGTCTCTTAGTATGTTTTAAAATGATATGCCCATTTTTCTACATGCCACTCTGTGAAAGACCAGACGTAGGTTATTTTGTAAATATTCCTTGCTATATAACAATAGCGTTTTCAACCCAGACAATAGCTTCATTTCCAGATTCTGCTCAAATGTCATCACCCCATTGTTTGAACTATTTTATTGTGACATAGTTTTTTCCGCAAAACCCCTCTATCCTCCCGCGTATTAGGATTTAAATCTCGTTGAATAATGAGTAACATTGTTTATAGTACCTAGTACACTTTAATCATTGATGTGTCACACTGCAATAACCATTCGTTTTAATTCAGTTACTCAAAAAGAAAAATTACACCTACATGTAGTACCGCAACAAATAAACAGAAAACAAGAACATAATGGAAGTATTTGAAATACTCAAATAAAATAGAGAAATGTCACTGCCACCCTTATTATTATCATAGTTGTTACCATAAAAAGAAGCATTTATTTTTCTCGTGGGTGTATTAAAACTAACTATAAGCAGCTTTTAGCTGTCTAACTAGAGGTTCTTTCTAAAACAATGGTTCTCAATAGATGGCCCGTGGGCCAAATGTAGCGCGCGAATGATGCCAAGCTGGCCCGAGGTAAATAATTAAACTAATATATATATCAAATTTATATAATCCAACAACATTGTTTTACACCTTACATCTGACAACCTTGTAATAGGTGTGACGGAAGAAGGTAGTGTGAAAGTCATTATTTACTAAATTATATGTTCACGCCCTCTGGTCCAGTTTATGAAAATAAATATAATTTTGAGCCTTGGTGAGAAATAACTGGGAACCACTCTTCTAGAAGAAAGATTACTTTTAAGGAAATTCGCGGGGTTTTGGCTTGAAAAGATAGAGAAAATACATCGTGGACAGCTAAGGGTGCAAAACTCGCTTCGGTGATCGAATGGCCTAAGGCATCACTCGCATAGTAAACTGTACTGACGACGATAGGGAGATAAGGGTTCGGGGTTTGAGTTTTGGTCAGGTGTATGTTACTAAGGGCGGTTTTCTAAATGGTTTTTCACTCTCTCCCTCCATGAAAATAAAACCACAGTTCCTTTAAACTCAACCTCACTAATCCCTAACACACTAGAGTAATTATTAGTACATATGCGTACAACCTAAACGGTTAGAGAGAACGTGTTGGTAAATAAAATAAAGTTCCGAAACAGCGGGTTGTCTTCGAACCAACAATCTTCCGAGGTATTTAGATGCTAATCGTTCATTAATTAGCAGTTGTATGTTTAGTAGGGCTAGAAGATAAATACCTAATGTATTTGTCTCTGTGTATATATTACTCTTACTACAATCTCAGTCGACAAAGCTAGATTATAACACGTGTGGCTGGTGTTCAAACCCCGTCCAAGTGTACGAGGAGTATTCATTCTCACCTTTCCCTCAATCATCATTCCCTTTCCTCAACTGAATGCGCATCCATTTTCTTCCTACCGTATTCTTAAATAAGTTTTGTGACTAGACTAAAAGGGAAATAAGATAACCAACCATAAAAATAAGCTCCTCTAAGGAAAGAACTTTGATAGATAATACAGCGACCGATTGCCTTTAACTTCACCATCAATAAAAACAATGTACTGTTATTAATATCACTACTATAGTATTATAATTGTCTCTATTTGTGTTCACCCCGTTATTCATAAAAGAAAATGTGTCGTATTGTATATTAATAAACGTTACTTACCATGGCAGCGATAGTGGCGAGACGTCTTACGGCTGTTAACTTCTTTCTTTGCTATGATGGAGAGAGAAGCACGACAAAATAACATCACGGTTATGTTACCATGATGACGACGAACGTCTAGAAAGTAAACAAACGAAGGAATATTAACTAGAGAAAGAGGAATAAGTTGAGAAGTGGGGTGATATAACAAGATGTAGAGGGGTAAAAAAGAGAAGGGAAGGTGTAAAGAGAAAGAGGGATAAATATAACAAGTTGTAGAGAAGTAGAAAGAGAAGAAAATAAATCTAAATGTGGAAAAGAAAGATTAAAAGAGGGAGGAGGTGGGAGAGTTTGAATTGTGGTAGTAGTAATTTGAGAAATCCTGTATATCACTTATACTCAAGTAAAGTAAGATCCTTTGAAAACCTTTTGTCACCTCATTAATTATGGAGAGTCACTCCCACTTACGTTATTCACATTGTTACTGTTATTGTTATACTCCTGCAGCTGGAGCCCCAGGCGTTGTGATGGGCTGGAGAAGTTCGTCGACCTGGCTGGTACTTCTGGGCGTCTCCACACTTGTGTCGACCGGCCTACAGCGCCACGCGCTAACCAGATAGATATGCACGTGTCTCTTTTCTCCCGCCTCGAAAGATGTTACGTCAGACGAGGGAACTTCGATCAAGTGTCTAGTGGCGTGGAGCGCGTCAAATAGGCCTACCTTAAAATGAACTAAAATGTCTGAGTAAAGACCGACGAAAGGATCTTAGGATGCTCAGTGGCATGGCGTGGAATGTTGCCAGGGTAGTCATAGTTAGTTTAAAACAGTATATATGAATCATTCTCATCACTTACCAGAACATTCTTTTCCCAGCTATCAGCAAACATATATTACCATGTGAGGTATGTGATTGGTCAACTGGGAAACCAAGTGAAAGAGAACATGATCACAGGTGCAGTTTTAACCAGCTCTGCTTTCCCTGGCTGCACTCCATGACACGTCACTGAAAATGCTATAAGATGAAACCCCGTTTCGATAAAGTGGAAAATAGGCAAACAAACGATCTAAAGGAAAGCAGCCTATGCAACCCTTGGGGTTGATATAGTTGGTAAAGAAGTTGTTTAAAGTTATAGTTATTTTCGTATTTTTGTTTTTAACCACGGGTGTTATACATAAACGTTTTAATGAATCATATTTGCAATTGGTAGCTAGTTTGATATTCAGATTAGCTACGATATGAATTTAAATTTAAATTTTAAAATAATGTTTGACCTGAGAAAACTAAACATTCACGACCTCGTTTTATAAAAATTAAAAAATAATGTATTTCCAATATAGTTGAACATATTTATATGCGTCTCGAATCAAGTGTGTTTAGAAAAAAAAAGAGAGAACCATTGGGAAACATATTAGTCAATTCATTGAAATATGATATCGTTGTGAAATTATTGACGGTGCACTAGGAATTTGAAATATATTTCTCGTGTTGATTAAATATACCTTCGAATTCAAGAATGTTGAAGGTTTAATTATGTATTTATTTTTATTTCAAAATAACAATTAATATAATAATCGCAACTGTATACGGGCTTTAGCTATATGAAATAGCATATTGAGGTGGTGTTTCTCGAAGCAGATGATTTTTTTCTTAGAACAACACATCTATAGTTAGGTTATTAAAAAGTGTTTTAATTTAACTACGAATAATGTTAACTGCGATATAGAAAAATATTGTAGCTCACGTTATTAGTCTTTACTTTGATTCAAAATTTACCAATTAAATATGATCAATTCTAACAAATGAGCTTAACATGTTCGACCAAAACAAACTCGTGGCAGAATAAAACATTTTAAGTGGAAAGAACTAGATGATTGCTTGAAAATATTTTTTACAGTAAGTAATTTTAAAGATTAGAATCAAAAAAATATTAAAATTACTTGAACATTTGTATGCAAGAAAATAATAGATTAATAGGATTTGTTTAGGGTGCAGTATTTAAATAATTTCTTAAAGAGAGAAACGGCTTGTTTATCTGCCAATAAATTGTGTGCAATTAATTATAATTAGTTGATTACTCATCAACTAGCTAACTCAGCAATCAGTTAACAAAGTGAATGCAAATTCGACTAAAATTTAAAAGATATTTGTACTCTTGACTCCTTAAAATAAAAATGATGTATTCAACTGGTTGAATTTCAACTCGTTAAAGCTATGTCAATCTACAATTACAATTAAAATGTTTAGTTTTCACTATAATTTCTTGATAATGTTTATATTTATAATTATCTGAAATAAAATTTAGTTAAAATAATGTTTGTAAAATATATAAAACTTTAAATCACGAGTGAACTAACTCAGCTTAAACTCATTTTATTAAATACCTTGTTTTAAACCAAATTTTTCATTATTTATAAAACAAATGTATGTAATGATTTTAAATTCTAAAATTATTCAAGTTATTAAATTATTTTATATATTTTTAATGAAAATATGAGCTCATAGGAATTTCATTGTAATGATCGTTAAAATAATGTATAATGATTATTAAAAAATAATTTTTATATTAATACAAAAAGTTTCTTAGAATTATTCTATAATCTCATAGAAGCCTAAACAAGGCTGCACCAATAAATATATTGATGGTTAAGTGTTAAATTTAACACGATATATGACCCACCCTAACAATGCTACGTCACAGAACAAACTATTTACCTTGAATTGAAGTAAATGTAATTTGGCTATGAAAATACATTAACTACTATCAATATTAGTTTTGTCAATCAAATTATTTTCGTAATTAACTGATTGCCGATGGTGGGGAGTTTGTGGTTCTAATCCCGATCGGTTGTGATGAAGGTGGTTTTTCCTAAATGTTTTTCCACTCTCCCTACACGCCTATGCGGGTATGCTTCCTCTAAATTAAACCTTCATCATCCCTAACACATAGCCTAATTAGTACATATGCGTACAGCCCGAACACGTGGTGCTAAAAAACTGTTAGTTTTAAAAATATGTTGCTATTTTTTGAGAACTAGAATCATCCACAGCTAGTTGATGAATATATTAAATTATTTTAGATGGTATGGGCTTTCAAAAACAATGTCATATGACTTTGACTTTAAGTTTACACTTTTAATCATTTCCAAAATATATTTTATGATTATTAAAATTATGTCATAAAAGACATCACCCACTTTACACGTTTTAGTTACACATATATCTAAAAATCAACTCTTTTAAATGTACTTTTTGGAAGATAATTTCAAGTTAAATTTTTAAATATCAGTCTACTACATATTTTGTTTACATTAATTCGTATAAAAAAAAATTTAATTGAACAATCAGAATATATTAAATTATTTTAGATGGTATGGGCTCTCAAAAACAATGTCATATGACTTTGACTTTAAGCTTACACTTTTAATCATTTCCAAAATATATTTTATGATAATTGAAATTGTGTCATAAAAGACATCACCCACTTTACACGTTTTAGTTACACATGTATCTAAAAATCAACTCTTTTAAATGTACTTTTTGGAAGATAGTTTCAAGTTAAATTTTTAAATATCAGTCTACTACATATTTTGTTTACATTGATTCGTATAAAAAAATTAAATTGAACAATCAGCATATTTTTTTTAAATATTATGGTTCAATTTCAAACAAAAGTACACGTTTTTATATTGGTTCAACCTATACAATTACAAGTAGGAATTTCCAAAACACTTACTTGAAATGTTGCATTGAATTGAAAAAATTATGTTAGATTTTAATAAAAGAAATTCTAAAACATGGTTCTTTTGTTGTTTGTTTAAATATTTGAATAACTGAGATAAAAGCAAATAATGGTCAAATAACAAAACTGCAAAATTATATAATTAACGAAGTGTTCCTCTAGTATAAATATGTAATCTTAAATAATATTACTGTAAAAAAAATGTGTAAAAAAATATTATGTTGTGAGCGCAAAAACCATATGCCATTCAATATAACAATTGTGTGGTTCCCCAAACAAACTCACATGATGTATTTACAAACCCATGACTGAACAAATGTTAAAAATGTATTTTTTGTGATGTTATGCTGTTAATGAATGAATGTTAAAATTCTTAGTGAATGAAACGGCAGCCAAATATGAAAAAGGGTAACTTTTTTATATAATAAAAAAGTAAATGTAATTGCATTCAAGAGCTCAACTTTATATGTGTCTGCAAAATATAAATTTATTATGGTTGTTGTAGGCTCGAAAATGATATACATAAAACAAGGAAATAACTAAAAAAAACTAACAAAAAAACATGAATGATGTGATCCAAAATATTGTAATACCCTAAAAAATATTGTTTATAATGTTATGTTACAGCTGTACCAATACAAATTTGAATATTAATAAATTGTCCTGAGGGAACAACAATTTATCAAAATAGAGTATATTGATGAACTTTATTTGTTGCTTTCCCTCCAACCCACTAAAGCACTTTTGCTTCATGTTCACAAGCTTTAATTTTGGAAAATTAATAGGAAAATGAAATTCAGTCAAGTAATTTAATTCAAACTGAAATAAAACGTTTTAATAAAAGAAAAAAATGCGTGAATAGTACCTAATATACTACAAACAAAAAAAGCCTTTAGCATTTTTTTTTTCTTATAATAAATGTTGAAGTAGAAATTTGCAAAATAGTAATTTTGATTTGTAAAAGGTTGTTTGCCTGATAATATAAATTCTAATGTGAGTCAGCCTTTACTCCATGCGCAAAAGTATGTTTGATTTTAGTTAATTAAAGTAGAATTAATAATTAATGGTATTAATAATTCTAACACCTAACCTAATTGTATGATATTATGAACTATATTAATGATATGTCAACAATATATTGAGTGTTAAGTAAATTAATATTAAAAACTACTTAATGTTATGGTATGAATAAAAAGTATATTTAATATACTTTTTATTCATACCATAACATTTAAATCACAAAAAGCATTTTAAGAGCCTGTCTCACTCCATGGATTAAATCTAACTTGGGTAGATAGTACAGCTAAAACAATGCGTCTCACTGTGGTGGAGTTTTTTGTAGTCTTTATCAAAAAACAATGGAATTGATCGGTAAAAAAGTTTTATCATATTTTGAAAAAAACTATTAAATTGATATCAGTTTTGCTGTTGTCAAATGAATAATGCAGAAAACCACAATTCAATACAATTTCTTGTTATAGCATAGTCAGTCTCCTATCTAATTTATTGGTTAATCTCTAAAGAAAGGCGAGATTTTAGGTCGTATCTATGATATGCACATGCGTAGTGACTTGATTTAGGAATAGTAAAAGTTGTGCTATTGTAAATGTAAAACGTTGAATGAGTAAGAATATTGCGAAAGACCAAGAAAAAAGTATCACAGCATTTATAATTCTGAGCAGAGGTTTATAGAAAAATATATTGTTTATATCGTATTATCTATGAGTTACGGTCATATTGGCTGGAGTAAGATGAATTTCAGCCAGTAAAGTCTTGTGTAAGACTACAAATCTTATATCAAAATTTCAGTTCCAATTCATTCCCGTTTATTGTAACTCTATAAACTCCTGCGAGAGCTCATACCATGCAGATAAATATTGGTTTAAAGGGATTCGCGTAAGAGAGTATATTTATACAAGGTTAAAGTTCAAAGGAGCCTGGTAACTGGAAAGGTAAGCGCGAGGAAATCTTAAAACAATTTACTAAGAGGAATATAATACGAAGATAAATATAAAGCAAACAGCAATGGCAATGTATAGTATACAACCTAGAGCTATAAATATTAGGAAATAAAATAAAACAAACCAATATATGTATGCCTACATAATTAGGAATTAAAGATACATAGGACGGAATAAGTTCAACGGAAATTAAAAGTAAGATAACCCAAGCAAAAATAGCTTTCTATAAAAAAAAATACATCGATATTGACACCAGGAAGATTGCGTTTAGAAAGTTTTATGTATAGTATACCATTGTATAAATCAGAAACGTGGACTGAAAGAAAACGGTAAAGAAAAATAAGTGAGGTGCTTGAAACTTGGTGCTGGAGAAGAGTAGAAAAGATTTCCTGGAGAGACAGGGTCACAAATGAATAGGTTTTCAACCAAGTGAATGAAAAGAGAGAAATATGGAATTAGATTAAAATGAGAAGAGGAACCTGGATTGGATCTATATAAATATATTCTGAAATCATTAGTTTCTGGTGAACATCTTGGAGGGCAAAATGGAATATATGAGGGGTAAAGGACAGCCAAGATTGGAATACATCAAACAGGTTATAAAGGATATTGGTGCAAGGAGCTATATAGATATGAAGGGAATGACTTATAATATAGAATAATGGAAGAAAAGAGTGGATGCCAACCAATAGCGAGATTGAAGATTTGAAGAAGAAATGTTACGAAAACATTTTTAACATATTTATGTATCAAGTCATGTAATCTGAGATCATCGCTTTTTATATTCAATACTAAAACCTACGAAATATTACTAAAAATCTAACATGATAATATCAATGATGGCAAATAAAAATATTTGCAGTTTTTAAAGGGTTTTTCCTGCCATATGTGAGAAAACAGAAAACACTAATACTACTCGTAGTCTACACAATATCACTAAGAAAGGGACAACCAGACTAAGCTACCATAACCAGTTGTCACATGGTTCAAAACAACAGTCTTACGATGTACATGATTTCCCGGGAAGTCAAGTTTTGAATTTCAACAAAGTGACCTTAGAATAGTTTCTCATGTAGTTTTTCCAAGTTTTCTACGCGTTAATAAGTATGCACAGTGCACATCTTATAAATTATCCTTCTCCCCATGCCCATAGATTACGCCATTAATAGCCCGGGTGTTAAACGCAATACTTAAAAAAAAGGCAGACGATGACGAAGCGTATTATAGCCCATGTGTAACGCCAGCTTGACCATTGCGTTTCATACCACTATTTGTGATTTGGTTGGAGCAAACCGATGTGATATTCACTATGCCATCTTCCTCCATCCCCTCTGCATGAAAAATTCAAAAATTATGTCTCTATTTGAAAAAAAGTATTTGCTCAAAATGGTTGCGCCCCCAACTAAACACAATATTAGTGTAAATAGTAGCCGTTGTTAAACATAACTCTAGTGTAATTATCAGTTGATAAGTGCCGCTATTTTGAGCAAAAAAATTAGCAATAATAATCTTGTTTAAACTATTGTAGTCATTTTTAGAACAACTTAGACAAGCTGGCGTCACTTTCAAAAATGTGTTAATATATATTGCTAAGGTCCAGGGATAACTAAAGCCAGTCAAGATTTTATGGAAAATTTGCACGATTTAATCTAGCTTGTATGACAGGAATTCAAACCCCAACCATCTACTGTACAATTTTTAACATTCTTATCAACCCATATTATATGAACAACATTTTAGAAGACTTTCCAAAAATAGCTAACCACTATAGTAAGGAGCGTAATTTAAATATACGATAAGACTTTGATTTCAAGGTAATATTTGTAAATTATTAGGTTAGAAAATCAATTTTAATTATATTGATGACCCGCCTCTATGGCGTAGTTAGCTAACACGCTAGTTTCATGTTGAGCTAGATTTCCGAGGACGGGGAGATCGAGATTCGAATCTCTCTCGGGTGAACTGGGGTGGTTTTACCCCCAAATTTACACTCTCCTTCCACGCAAATGCAGGTGCACTTCCTCTACATTCAACATTCCCAATTCCTAGCCCATTAGAATTGTGAGTACTTAAGCGTATAGCCCAAATGGTTAGTAAGATGCAGTGTTAAATATTATTATCATTATTATTATTAATAGTATATTGATAAAAAAATCTTCAGATTACTAGGTTATATAAAAGGCAATGAACAGTGAAACAACATTCAATTACAATTTATGAATATAATTTTAAAGGTTAAGACAAATTAATTGAATGAATAAATTGATGTAAAACATTATGAGTTTATAATGGACATGAAATGAGAACTATTGATAAAGAATATTGATAAATTGATAGGTTAAAGTAAGCAAGAAAAATTATTAATTGTATAGTATAATATATTAAATAATAAGTTTAGATTATATGTTTAAAGTACTACAGTGTAAGAATTTTAATTCTGTCTGTTTATATTTTATTTATTTTTACTTATTCTTAAGTGTGTATTTATTTTGACGCGACTATTACGCCATGCGGCCATATTCCATACTACTTTTAACTAATTCTCATTGTATTCATTTTCAAACTTATTGTTTTCAAAGCACATTGAATTGTGTCGAAGGAAACACCATATAATTATAACCAAACTTTATCAAACCAACAAGAAATATACTTATGTATCTGGCTTTAATAAAAATATTACCGTCCACACTTAAAACAAGTCTTATCAGCTTTTATTTTATTTCTAATGTCTTTAACACATTTCGACGAGATCCGCGATGGCCAACGGGACATGAAGAAGAGATAAATATTCTACTTGCAGAGGGAAAAGGTGGGGACCTTGACGACACTGATTCCTCATTCCATCTCATGCATTTTATTATTTTAAAAGGCCCGTGAGGAAAAAAAAATGGAATTTGTTTAGAGACAATTATCATAATTATGTTAATGCCAATTAAATGTCAGATATCAGATTTTGCATCCATTTAGTAATAATATGAATTTTTATCACACGTCATTATTATTACTTCTTTCCGCCAAGCTACTCCCTGTTTATAATGTAATTTACCATATTTCGGACTAAGTATTTGAAATTTCAATCTCATTTTAATACCACCATTTCCAGGATATTTTAGGGGCCTCGACTAGAACTGAAAATAGGCGGGAATTGGATAAAACAAGCGGGACTGGCGTATTGGAAATGAAAAGAGAATAACATACATTATTTTTAGTACAGCAAAAATGTTAAAAATTTAACTGTAAAGTTTAAAATAATCTTTTAATTTTTCATCAAAATCACTTCCAAAGACGTGACAACAACTTTAGACCATTTGTAGGTAAACTTCTTCAAAGACTTTTAGTAAGTTTTGGACCAACTCGTAGTTTCGACGAGACAACCTCCCAGAACATCTTTGAGGTGATATCAACCATTTCTCTAAGTTTGTGTGTGCGGGTGTGCTTTTATTTTTCACTTAGGTGTTCCCAATTTGTTCCTAGGCTAATGGTGGTACACTTATATTAATCAAATCTTCTTATCCTTGTCCTTTAGGAGAAGTTGATAATTACTTCCTTGGTAAAGGGCAAAGTTAAAAATAATTACACATCAATTATTTAAGAAAAAGAGGGAGGGGGGGGACTACTTCAAAATTTAAAAAATGTCAAACTAATTTGAAAAATATATGGGAAAAGGAGGAAGAGGGTAAGTCACACTACACAAATTTTTAAGGACAATAACTTTTATATATATAAGCATCTGACCCGAACGGATGGTAATACGCGGTGCTAAAAAAGGCTTTTATATCTCAAATCCCATAAAGACTTCAGAAAATAGTTTTTTAAAACTAATTTAAATATGAAATATACCTCGTTTAACAATAATATAATATAATTAGAAAGGTATCGTGATTGTTCTAGAGATTATAGTATTAACTCAATTTAAGTTAAAAGAGAACTTTCCATTGTTCCTTCCTGTAGGCCTAACCTTCATTTAGCACTTGCGTCTTACTTAAATTTCTGGCAGACGGATTGCGCTATTAAGTTAGTTTGTAAAAGATGTGCTGATTTAAGGCTAAATGTGTTTAATTTTAACTAGTTTCTTATGTTTAAACTTGGGCCCCTAAAAACTTCAAAATGTGAAAGTTTGAAATCTAGATAGTAATAGCATTGTCATAATATTTCATTGATACAGATGTTTACAAACCCCTCCATACCAAATTTAAGAATTCATCTTCCAATATTTGAGCTCAAAAGTTTTGAACAAAAAATAAATCCAATAAGTCCACGAGGTCAAACCACACAAAATAATATTTATTCAGTATATCAATGCTACGGATTTCCATATGATTTTTATTCGTACCAGTGGCGACTTAACTCATCAATACTATAATCCCTCTTTGTATTGACCAGTACGTAGCTTTTGATACCTCATATATGGTTTGGTTTATGGTTTTTGAATTTGTCTATCGACAAAATGGATTAAAAAAACGATCATAAGATTAACATATGCATACCAGAATTCTTGCAGAAAAAACCTTTTAGAAAACAAAAATATATATTTTGTAATAAATATTGATATTATTTTACTGCATTAACAGTGTTATTTTATAGGTTTATAAAATATGTTCCAGGCAGATACATATATATATATATATATATATATTTGAAACCCACCTCGGTGGCGTAGTTAGCTAACACGTGAGTTTCGTGTTGAGCTAGACTGCTGAGGACGGGGAGTAGTCCAGTGTCTTTAATAGTTTCCTTAAGGATTAATTCCGAGCTAGCTGAATTTTGGTACTATTTTCATTTAGTAGTTACAAATAATTTCTAAAATTCCTCATCAATCCATTATACGGAAAATTTTTTAACAGCCTGTAATAAGTGTCAAAAATAAGTTTTAAGTTAATAACACCTTATCTATCTATTGGTCCTATTGTAACGGGCTAAACTGGCTTAGCCCCATTAAACCTCGGAATATGAATAATAATACCTCCAAGCAAGTCATTAGGAACTTAATTCTAGCATACTGTTTCTACATACAATACTCGTAACACATGTTTATTATTTTCACATACCAACTGCCCGGACTATTCCTCGAGAACACCTGCCCCATCAGAAGAGGCGCCGCTTAAATGGGGACGCACTGCGCTTGGAAATAATGTTGTACCGCACCCACCAGAAGTTCCGAGTTAACTAAAGGCGGTTCGCGGAAGGTACGCTCGACGACTCAACCTTCTCGAGCTCAATCAAAGCTTCCCCCACTCTTCACTTGTGGCCGACCCACAAAGCCTTGCAAATCTTACTATATATGCTGTAGCAGGCTTGCAATGAAAATATAACAACGTACACATTGGTGATTACATCACCACAAGTACTATGGCTACAGCTATCACCAATAATCCGAACTACGGACGTCCTGCACTGAGAGAAGAAAGTACTCGACGATGATCTCGTTGGTTGCTATGTCGGATCCACTGGATAGGAGGAAGTAACTAGATCCTCTACATAATCATGAGACAGCTAGGAGTAGTCTATATCTTGGCAAGGCGTAGTGATTAGCACTATGATTTGTTATCTAAGGGATGTTAGTTACGTTAGCTATGCTTAGGGTTTAGAGTTCTATTTTAATTAGATTTACTGGTTCTCGCGCTTCACGCGTTTCTTCTGTTGAGTCCTCGGACCAGCAGCCTAAAAGGAATGTTTCCCGCGTCTCACCCAGTGTGAGCATTTTTCTATCCCGGAAGGTAACTGGCTGGGATAGGGAAGGTTCGAGCTATTCTAGGACCTGGGAGTGATACCTAGTTAGGTACATAAGTCTATATGCAACTCCGGTTTAGGAGTTCAAACTGTGGGCCACCTCTGCCCGTCTGGCTTGGATCGCGGTCTTGAGTCACTTGTGTTGTTTTTTGTACTCCCCTTTGGGGGTGTTGTGCTTGTGGGCCGCGTCTGCCTCTCATGCACTGCTCGTGCTACTATTTATTCACTTGTATGGTAGTATCTAATTGAACTCCAGTTGGGGGCTCAACTTGTGGGGCTTTACTGCCATTTAGGCACGGCCCGTGGTATTTGTCATTTCTATATTTATCACACCTTGTCCACTGTGAGAAGGTTTCACTTAGTTCCTCTATCACAAGTGCTTTATATAACCAAACTACAACTCGCCCAATACTTTAGCCTACTAAAGGTATTTTGTCAACATGTAATGTTGTTGGATGGTGTCTGACTTTCAAGCATGTTTTTGTACGTCCATTGGGCGCTTCACTCCCCTAGTTGACACACACACATATATATATTGCTGGCTACCTAGTATTTATCAAATACCTTTAGACTATGCTCATTGATATTGTGTCTTAATCCCGCTTTTTGTATTTTGTTTAATTAAATTATATTGTTCTCACTTATCCTTTGTTCTCATTACTAATTTACATGTTTGTTTGTGCGCTGTCCTCTCTATTAGGTTTAATATTTAAACACCCACCCCCTTTATATATCAATGAATGAATAGAGTACGTGGATGGTGCACTATGACTAAAACGTCTCTATTCAAATATGTAGGTTAGAAAATTTCTTTCAAAAAAGGGTATATACTTCTTTTTACGTATATGCGACCATTTTCACGTATTACGGTTTATTAAATAAAAACCTGTATATCTTTATACTATTAATGTACTATCGGTACTCTTTTCCACACCACCTTCCTTGTAGGGTAAAAGGCGCAGTTTTTTTCTAACGTGGTATCCCCTGTAGGCTCATCACATTCTATTAATTATACTTCTTTTCATCGTTGTCTTATAATAAATAATTATTACTATTCTTTGTCCTGTACATCTGTTTCAACCTGTTCCTGAAGTTGAGAATTTAAACCTTCAGGTAAGAAATTCATAGGATTAATTTCCTCTATACTGATTTATTCTTCCGGTCCACATAAAGAGTCTTCATCTAGTGTAGCATTGAGATAGGATTGACCTTGACAATTACCACCAATTGCTGAACAGTATAAACCTATTTTTCTACAGCCACACATTGGTCCACAACCCTTTGAACAGTTGCAGAAAATCATATTCACAAGGGAATCTGAAGCAAGAGGTTGTAATACCCTTTTTGGCTCCAAAAATCACTTTTCACTAGTCATCCCCAGTCTTCGGGATTCAACTCATTGCCTAACCATGTTTGTAATTGGTAACAAACTCGATATAGGTGTTTCTGAGCTATCTTTCGGTGGAAGTAAAGCTATCTTTACAGGCTTGTTATTTTTTGTAGACCTAGCAAAGCACAAGTATCGATGTGTATCAATGGAAACTTCCTTAACTGGAGAACCATATATCGCTAAGATTAATTCCTTAGAACAATATTCATGTTTAAAAACATCCACCAAAACTTGTAAATCCTCACGTTTTTCTAATATACTCAGTTATTTCGCTTTGACCTAGTTAAAAATGGCTTATGTTGTATCACATCCAGTGATTGCGTGTAAGAATAAAATATTATCTTTATACTCTTTCCATATTTGCTGAAACTTCTTGAAGAGTATACTTTTCTCTCAAATTTAAACACAGCTGCTCGAGAGTTGTTTCTGTAATCAAAACGTCATCGTCTTTAGCTTGCTTGACAATAAAATTAACAGATTCCAACATTACTGATAGCATCGAAATTAATCTGATTCTGTTTTGTTTTGTGTGTTGGAAAGGAATTTTTCTTGAGTTATTGTAACATTCATTGTTTCATAGAAGAAAACCTTGGTTGATACAAGAAGTTTGCAGGATCGACACAGTTGTTCCATAGCTTTTATATTTTTGCTGTTGTCATTATATCCATCATATACAACAATTACATTTGAACCAAAATGTATTTGCACATAGATTAATGGTCGCAAAAATATGATCAAAAGTATCATCTTGATGCATACAACACGATGCGAGAGAAATCCTTTATCGATAACATGCGTTATATTTACAGTACCAAGTTCAACTACTCTTGGTTCAAAGCTGTCAAACAAAGATTACCCTTTAGTTATGCTCATTCCCATTTCATCAAAGAGCGCCAAAGGAAAAGGAGCCAATTCAAATCTAGTCCGTAGTCACGGAGTTCTTAATCGGATTTTTTAGTGATAAAAATACTTTGAAACAGCAAGACGACCAATGGATACTTTAGTTTCATAAATTAAGGGCTAGAAAACAAGCTTACGTGGGTGTCTTGGAGGGGAGAGGGTGATCAAAAGAGCCGATATTTGATGCAGATGTCCAGAAAAGGGTCACTAGTTTTTGGAATTTTGCATCCATGCGAGGGCAGTGAGGGGGGTAAATAGGGCAGAAATACATACCAGCTTGCGGTACCTTCCAAAAAGTATTGATTGGTGTCATGTTTTCAGTCCAGCTAATAAAGAAATATTCAACAGTAACAAAATTGACTCGCCTTGGTGGCCGCATGGTTTTACACGCTACTCCCGTGTTAGACTAGACTGCCAAGGATGGGAAAATAAGCGTTTGATCCCGGTCGGGTACAGTAATTGTGGTTTTTACTCAATTGTTTCTCACCATCACTTTACACAAATGCTGGTGCACTTCTAAACTATACCTATATCATCCCTAACCCATTAGATGCGGTACTAAAAAAGTATCAAGCACAGATACTAGTAAAATCACTCAGTATTTTATGTTTTGTGTATTATATGAATATTATAAACTTTATTATATAAAACTATTATTTTAACTAGTAGGATAAACACTTTTAATTTAAGTTTAACATTGAAAATTTTCTAAAAGGATTGCATGTAAAAAAATTAAGTATAGAACTTCTTTTGTAGGAAATTTTCTAATCTACATATTTGAACGGAAATATTCTAGTTTTAGGGCTAATAAATAAAAAGATATTGACTTAAAACTTATTTTTGACACTTATTATGGGCTGTAAACAAATTTCCGTACAATGCATTGCTGGGTACGTTTGATATATTATTTATGACTACTGGATTAAAGTAGTACCAAAATTCAGCTAACTTGTAATTAATCCCTAACTTCACTTATTTTTTAACTTAAATGACAAAACTAGATATCTAGGTTCGAAACTTGCTCGGGTGAATTGGAGGAGGTTTTCCTAAATGGTTTTCCACTTTACCTCCAGGCAGACGTAGGGCTCACTTCCTATATATTAAACCTCCCGAATCCTTAGCCCATTAGCATAATTAGTACTTAAGCTTTTAAACCGAATGGGTAGTAAGGCGTGGTGCTAAGTATATATAAATATACATATCTTGAGTGTGTTTTGGTAATTTTTGTAGCTTTTAAAAATATTTCTTCCTATAAAAATCGTACTAGATGTAAGTTTAGAGAAAAATCACTTAAGAAATTGATATCAACAACTGATCATTAACAACAACAAAAATCTAAGGTGGCCTATTTGACTTAATTTGTCACGACTCATTAGGGTTGTACGCACACATTAATTAAGGAGGTCAGAGAAATAACATAATATCCCTCATACATTTAAATGAGATGTATTTAATATTTAAACTACTATGAAATCTAGCTGTGAAAATATATATTTTTTAAATTAATTGAGATTATATATCCAAAGACTTTACTGACTATAAAAACAATTTGTAGTTCAAGTGGTAAGATATTTTTTCACCGATCCCCCTCCAATGTGTAAATGGAATAGGAATGAGCAAGGTATAATTTTAGAGGAAATGTGTACCCAACCGGGATTCGAACTACTGCAAACGGCAATCCATAGTATCCCGATAGTGAAACGTTAGACCATGAGACGATCGATACGGTTGACCTTAAATGAATGTACGTCAAATATACTCAAAACAAAAAACCTTAGTTGTATACCTAATATTGAAAAAGCCACTTAAGTTAAAATTTGTTGTACTCGTATAGATGGTTAAAATGGTTCAAATATCTGTAAAAATAAGATAAATTTAAAAACTCTTTTTTGACTTTAAATGAGTGGATGTTAAATATCCTCAAAATAAAACGCTTCCGTTCTTTATCTACTAATGGTGAAATCAGAAAGATGAGGCCTTAATGTATAGATCATTGGTCTTCAACCTGGAGAACGTGTAGACATCTTAGGCGGTGCGTAAAATTTAATAAACATATATTTCTAATTTAAAATTGAGAGTTTAACACATTATTTTGTCTGTAATATATTTTATCTATATGTTATCGAGTAAATTGTAAGGCTTGCATTATACACCAACAGCTTTGGAGCTATAAAGTTAAATGAAAATTACATCTAGGGGTTCGTGAACAAAAATTGTTGATACCACCGGTGTGGGTGGTCTTAGTGGTAATAAGTAGGGCTAAGGGTCCCAAAATTCGTTACTCTAACAAAGTCAAGGAAAACTTATCTTAAGTTGTTATA
>CABFOV010000975.1:0-20157 GCA_902141375.1 Timema poppense
ATGAAACCTGGGTCGGGGGATTGGGCAGTAATAATCAAGTTTCTTAATAAGGCAGCCATTACCTCTTTGTCCAATGACAGCAGTGTAAAGTGTGAACTCTATTCTTTCCACTGTAAATGGAATATTGTGTTCGTCCCTTTTATATGTTTCTATCCACCTTTCCTATATCTTCTTACAAATATAATACAATTACCTCAAAGAGCGAAAAGAGGTTTTCCTTACAGAGATATGTTGTTTTATTTATTGTAATCTTTTAGAGTTAATTTATATTTCACACTCAAACCTTTTAGCTCCTCGAGGGGTCTAGTCAACATTTTATTCCCCCGCCCTAATTGTGTGATTGAAACTTATAAGTGCAATATAATAATCTGTGTTTTTATTTTATGTGTGTGTAGAAACTGAAACCAAATATACCTATATATGATACCCTAAATGTTCAAATAAAAGGGTATGATTACCCGGTGATTGAGCACTACCAGAAGTTTGTCCATCACGTTGCGGAGAGTATGGATATTGACGTAGAGGACAGGTAAGATCTAGGATCTATTCTGGTACACTGCCCACAAAAACCAACATTTTCACAAATTGAGAATCTACTAATAGCTTGAATTGATTCTGAACGAATATCATATTTTAGAACAGTTTTTATTCAAATTCAAATCAAATATTTTATACTGGTAATGAATGTCTTTCATGTTATGATAACATTTTTTTATTGTATTTTGATAACGGATTGAAGCGAGTCACTACAGAAACTTTAACTAGGTACCATTCTAGTTTTATCTTTTAGATTTGAATTCCAAAGCACATTACCTTGAATCCGAATCAGGAATCTGTTTGGATTTGAAATTTTGAATATTTCAAAATAAATATTCAAAACTTCGAATGGATTCTGAATCCGATTCAAAATTGTAAAGCTTTGCACAGGTTTATGAAAAAAGTACCTAGGCCCTATTTATATCTTTTAAAGTAAAATAAAACATTCTAGCCATTGTCGTCATGTAGACTAGCCATTAGTTACAGTAACCTGCTTTGGTGGTCGCATGGATTAAGGTGTCACTCTTGCAATAGACTGGACTGCCGATGACAGGGAGAGCGAAGTTCGAATCCCTGTCGGGTCTACTAAGAATTATTTTTCCTAAGTGGTTTTTTCACTTTCCCTCTACATAAATGCGGGTACACTTTCTACCTTCCTTATAGCTACCTACCCCATTAGAGTAATGGATACGTATGCGTATATAACCTGAAAAGGTAGTTAGTTGTATTGTCAGTCATATGTATAAAATGTGTGAATGTTTTGCAGCTGGGCAGTCCCACCCCAACATCTCGACATCCAAAGATACAAACCACAGAGCACTCTCGTGGAGGCAGAATACAAGCTGTATGTGTACGAGAGGAATGTGCAGGTCAGTTTATCCGAGGACAAAATATGAATGGGCGCATTTTGGAGAAGATTCCAGAATGCGATCACTTGTTGGTTATTATTTTAAGCCTACACGGATCTAAATATTTTCAAATCGAGTCCAGATCCTTGCTTGTGAACTCGATTCTATTACGAATTGAATAGCACGCTTTGTAAAATTTATAAAAGTGTGTTAATGCCAACATTGTGTTATGTATGTGAAGCGTCGGTCTGTCGGGAGAAACACAAGAGCAAGGGGAATGTGGTTATAATGAGATATCGAAGAAATGTTTGTGGAAAAACTCATATAGACAGAGTCGGTGATGAATGGGAGCTGAAGGAGTGAGGTTTGGAAGGGAATACAATAGATCAACGTGAAAGAGTGAAATGTGAATTTAAAAAAAAAAAGAAAAACACAAATAGTTTTAAGAATAAAAGAGCATGTATGACTCTGTGTATGGATGTTGTTGAAGTGAAGGGAGTGGTAAAGGATAGGCAAGTGTGGAGAAAGTTTGTGAGGATGGATTTGTACGGAGTTGTTGTTTTTTGAGTTGTACACACAGTTTTTAGCCTACTTTGTAATGGAATGCTTGATTGGGTATGTATGTATTTGTATAAAAATTGCAGATTGGATCCGAATACTTAATGATAAAATTATTTTGAATCCGACTCAAATCTTATATTAAAAAATTAGGTTTCAAAATTGTATAGCTTTGCAGGCTTACTTTTACAAACGTAGCAACCAGATGCAAGCTCGGTAATAATAACCAAATAACTGAATAATAATTGATCCACATTATGTCAACAAATGTTGATATTGATATACTATACCTTTAGCAACTTAAGAATTGGTGTGGAAAAAATTGTTACTGTAAATTGAAATAATTGATCTGTCAAGCAAGTTAACTTGGCACTCCTGTGTCCCAGGTGGTGGACTTGCCCTCGACGGTAGCCCCCGTGTTCCTGGAGGTGATACAAGCAGCTCTACCCGAGGGGGTGTCCCTCAGTGTCCATGAACACACACAGGAACAAGAAGAGGTTAGGTATATCCCGGACAGTCAACTGTTGGAGCTGAAATCTGAGCTCGACACCTTAGGAGGGCCCTCTACCAAGAGGAAGTAGGGCTTGGTTCTCCCACCAGGAGCATACATCCAGGCACTGGGCGAAGATTCACTACCCCAAAGGGGGCCGATATTATGATTACATCCAAATAAATATCAGTGCTGACTTAGCTCAAAGTATGGTCCAGTGATTGTGTAAATAACGATAAACGTGTTCAATCCAGTTTTTATAGGAAGTGTCTTATTTGACAGCTAGAAAAGTTACCAGATCTACTTTCACGTATTCATACGTAAGGTCATGAGCTCCGCAGCTGTCACCTTTGAATTTCAAAAGGCTCTATGTATGAACATTGCACTAAGAGTTTAAAAGTATTTAGTTCAAGAAATTTGTGAAGATAATTTTATAGACTGGTGTCAAATTTTTTTCACAGAGCAAAAAAGCATTGCTTTACCAGTCGTCACAAAATTATTTGTTTTCATTAATATTGGTTGTATGAATTAATATAATGCTGCTAATTACCTGAATAAAATTCAAACCCAAACTCACCATGGGTCATTTATTTAATTGATCATACAGTAAAGTGATGGTTTATATTATAATTATAGGTTTTACAAGTATTTAACTCTTTGGAAATACTTTACTTATTTACTCTTATGACACAAAGAACTCGAAAGTTCATTGCCGCACTTAAAAAGTATGCCACCAATACCTATCTTGAGCTTGTTATATCCAGTACACCTAACTATGCCCTATCTTGAGCTAGTTTATCCAGTCCACCTCATTACACCCTCTCTTTCAGATCCATTCTAATGTTATCCTTCCAGTCTAGGTCTTCCCAATGGTCTTTCTCCATTGCGTTTACCAATCAATACCCTGAACACTGTCATCTATGAGATTTGATTATCCTAACCATGTCTTGTTATGAGTACAGGGTATGCAACTCATCATTATCTAACCTCTTCCTCTCCCCAGCATCCTCATCCCAATTTGGACCAAATATCTTCCTAAGCACCTTATTTTAGAACACCATAACTTCTTACATCCATAGGGAACAACCAGTAAAATTATTGTTTTTGTATATTCTTAGTTTTACATTCCTTGACGGCCAGCGAGATGCCAACCATTTACTGGCCCAGTAAAAGAGCCATGTAAAGTCTGTTCAGCGTAGAAATTTTTGTTTTCTGAAAAGTCTTTTTCCCTACCAGAAATCTATTATTTAGTATGATATTGGTAGGGGAAAAAACCTTTCAGAGAGTAACTCTTACCGTGAATGAAGTATAGTTTTAATGTCTTCCCTTGCACGGCTTGTGTGGTTGTTATAATTACAGGTGAAATGTGCACAAGGTGATGAGAATTAAAAAAAACAAAATTATTTTAGCAATAGCATTTTATTTATTATAAAATAGTAATATAATATTGGAGATTAAATAATTTTATTAATTAAGTATAAAAATATAAAACATTTGTACTAATAGTTTATTTTGTTGAGTTTAATTAAAATACAAAATATATACCACAGATGGAGAACTCTTTCTTAGCGGATCTGGACAACTGGGCGTCATGGTCAATGTTTTTAAAAATGTTATAATTGTAAGGTTAGGTTAGCTTAAATTGATTTTTTGAGTTAATTTTGCGCAAAAATCTTATTTTCCATGATTTGTGTTAAAAAAAAGTTCAAAAAATGTATAATAACAAGTAGTCTTAACTTTATAAGCATACACAAATTAAGTTCCCTCTGCTATGAATTTTTGTTTAAAAAACAACTTCAAAATAAGTAAAAAAAATATGTTTTTTAAACTGGTACACAATCTTACTAGCGCCCAGTTGTCCTAGATTGCTTTAATTGTGGTGGTGTTAAAGACGCAATATTTGATGATATAACATAATTGCCTCCTGTGATTCAAAACCACTTTCACACTTAATATTTATCAACATATTTTATAAAATATCTTCATTTGATATTAGGGATGAGCAAAGCTTTGAAACTTTACAAATAGAAAATATTAACAGTTAAACTAACTAGTTAATGTTCACAATTATTAACACCACAAATAAATAATCATATAAACATATTCTAAAGTAATTGAAATGCATGTTTTGAAAATATCTTGATTTATAAGATGGAAATGAAATAGTACAAACAATTGTATCAGTAAAACATTTAAGGATTTTTAATGCATAAAGTTATATAAATAAACACGACAATATTTTTTTCAAACACAAAATATTTGAACGTAGATTCAGCTTCGAGAATATTTCATTCAATCGGGTTTGCTTCGAATTAATAAAATTGACTTTACACAACCTTATATCCTGTTATCACCATCAAACATTTTACTGCGCAAATTTATACTGATCTGCCCCATTTTAATCCCCTGGCAACCCTTATGTTATCCAATCCAAACTCATCTTCTAGGACTCTGTAGGCCTCTGTTTATTTGAACTGGATATTTACACCGGATATACCTTCCTATCCATACTAAGGTTTTATAAATATCCGACACTTTAGCTCAGTAGGTAGCATGTCTGTCTATTTAGCTATTGATTCCTGGTGGAATGTAGGTATACCCTTTCACAGTGATGAGTCACCAGCCGGGGACTGGATGTTGTGCCTGTTCTAGTTTTAAGTTGGATTATAAGCTCCATAGGAAGCTACGACAGGCCTAACAAGCCGGTAGTGGAAAATATATGACTTGAATAAAAGATTGACTCAGGCTGGGAAACATAATGGATGTAAAAAAAAGTTTTATAAATACATTTTCTTATGTCTATGCCACTAAAATGTCTAGTTGTCCCAGACACTAGCAAATATGTACAGCACTATCGTTTACATTAAGTATTAACACACTTAGCTTATTTAATAAAATATATTACCAATAAGTAGGGAATGAATTATTCCAGCACAGTGGTTCTTAACCGGTGTTCCGCCAGTGAGAGATGTCACATGACAACAGTTCCGAGGGATATTGGCTACTCTGATTCTAACGACTGAAGACTGCTACACACGTTAAGTTCTAAACCAATAGAATATACTATTCTTTATATAAAAAAAATGACACCTGGACACTGGAATCGAGCCCGAGACCTTTGGTTTAGAGATCGTCCTGTGGCCAGGGTCATTATTTAGTCATATTTTAAGGCAGTCTGTGATGGACGTGTGGAAATCAGGAGGGCTTTATGCTGCCGAAAGAACAATAACGGTACGAATGTGCATATCAAGATGACTTAAATAACCAAGTTATTATAGTTGTTAATTACGGTTAGAGCCGCATCTAAATATCATATTCTTTAAGTTGAAAAATTACACCTAAACACGGGTACTCCGCAAATTTTTCTTATAGTCAAAAGTATTCCGTGAATTTCAAATTGTTAAGAACCGCTGGTCTGGTGAGTCAAACACTTAATTCTATGTCAGTAAAAAAAGAAGAGTTTCTTTGAAAATAATCAACACATTCAACGATTATTTGAAAAAAAATATGTCTAGGGATTTTCACAAAAACATACAATCACATTCCGATGGTTGAGCATATTGGACGGACTATGGCAAGACAGAGGCACACACATTCAACATCATCTTTAACTGAAGTTATGTTCATATTTAAATTATGTTTGTATTCGTTGGGGTTTAAATTCACTGGTGTGTGTATTAAAACTAACACCTTGATTTTGTTGTGCGTTTTTTTTTAATAAAGCTATCAGTATTTAGGTTTACAATAATTTTCAAACACTTGGCAGCGTATAATCAAGATGGGTAGTAAGACACAGTGCTAAAAAAAATTGTTTCTTTTCTTCGTAATCAAAAAAAGAACTTATTTTTATCTAGATTATTATTGGTCTGTTACTCATAATGCAAACAAAATGTGCAATTATTTATTCCAAATGGTAAACGTTTTTGTTTGGGTTATTTATTTTGTATTACATATTTATATTAGGCACACAATCAGTGTTCTTCATAAAGTTGAGGTCGACTTCATTGTCTTTTGCAACTCCTCTGACTCTAGTGTGTAAGAATATAATCACACATTTTTAATATTCTTTTTCAAATATAATTAAACTAAGACTCACAACCAATGAGCTTTGTACATTTACTCTGTAGCATTAGAAACTCGAAAGTTCATTGCCGCACTTACAAAAGTACGCCATTTAACCCTATCTTGAGCTAGTTCTATCCAGTCCACCTCATTACACCATTTCTCTTTCAGCTCCATTCTAATTTTACCCTCCCATCTGCGTCTCGGTCTTCCCACTCGGTTTACCAGTCAGTTCCCTGAACAAGGTTCTAAAATCTTCCATTCGCACTGCATGTCCTTCCCGTCGTAACCTGTGAGACTCAATTAGACTAACAATGTATTGTGATGAGTACAGGTTATGTAACTCATCATTATGTAACCTACTTCACTCCCCAGTAGCCTCAGCCCTTTTTTGGACCCAATATCTTCCTAAGCAACTTGTTTTCGAACACCTTAAGTTATTTTCGTCATGTAAGAGACCACATTTTACACACCCATAGAGAACAACCGGTACATTCCCGGACAAGAGGCGAGTTGTCAACAACTTGCTGACCGAGTAATAGCGTGCATTTCCCAAGTGTATTATTTTCCTAATGACCACTCTAATATTGTTATTATTCACAATTAGAGAGAGATGTATCCAAGCGATGATAAACCAGAATTTCCTCGGCCATTATCATCAGAAACCCGAAGTTGAACACTCGTGTTGTCGGTCTTTACAGGGCTGCGTGCGGGCTGAGAAGTTAGCGTATGTGCAAGAGGTTGGTTGGCTGCATGTTCGATCGAAACTTGATTCGTCAGACAACACCAAAATGTACAACCTTAATTGATCCATTAGCGTTATCCTCCTCCTCTGAAACATCTGTTGACAAAACAATATCGAATGATCAAGAGTTGTACTTATTAAATCAAGTTTAAGGGCATATCAAATACTTTTCCGTCTAACGTTATCCATACAAATTAAGGGATTGTCATTAAGCGTATTTTCACGGCTGACCTGGTATCGATGTTTACGACCACAGCGTTCTCACGGTTGACCCGGTATCGATGTTACAATGTTTATGACCGAGACGATACCAGAGCTCGGCTTGGTAACCGCTTTCCTTGACCAGACTAAATAGTATGGCTACGACCAAATGAACCGAAAATTTGTGTGCCAATTTCAAAACAGTATCACGTCTTATGTTAGATCTAAACTAGGGTAACTTTGTAGTTAATGGATTTTAAGTTTTTATAAATTAAAATAGACAGCAATTACTAGCTAGAAATACATGGTTGTATGACCTAGGCCTATTTAATATTACAGATGGTACTACTTAATGTTTTCTAAGGTTATTTTGGGAAGATATGTTTATCTTGATATTTTGTGTAAATATTAGTAGTAGTCAAAATAAGCACCAATCTAACCAAGAATAAAATTAAATAGCTCATTTTCCGTCGATTTGCAGTACATGTAATAGGACTACATAAATCCACCTTCCAGCTGTTAGATCTACTCCACCTCAACCACCATTTTTATTTAAGAAAAACACCTCAAAATCGTTTTCTCACTCCACCTTGGGCTGAACAACTTGGTCATAAACTCTCGATACCAAGACAAAACCAAGTCAATCGCCAAAACTCGCCTGTTAAAAAAATCCGGTAATTTTTCAAATCTTCCGAGTCTTGGCCTCTACACTAGTACCTCTACCCACCTGGAGCTGTTGCGAAGTCCCGCAGGTAGTCCTTGTTCCCCAGACATAGTGGGAGGCTGTCGGCTAGCTCCTGTTGAGGGTCCGGAATAAAAACTCCTCGCCTCTTATCCCGGTCGGGGTCCACACTGCCGCCGGCTCCCTGACTCGAGGGTTCCTCATCCGGGAGAGATGGGGATAAATCCTGGTGACATCCGGACACGTCCATCACCAAAGTCAAACCAACTTTATTGAGACTAAATTGGACCATTAATAGTCCTAACTTGGGGATATTTGGAAACCGCCAATAAATGTTTGTATTTCAGTTATACAAATTGCTTCTATAGTTTATTTTACTATCACATGTTTTTGTTGTTGTTTACAACTTATGACACCCCCCGTTGCCCTTCCCTAAAAAACAACAACATACACTGTGGAACAGAGGTTCCCAAACTTTCGCCAGTCGTGTACCTAATTGTTCCAAATTGTAATAAAGCTGTACTAAAGGGAAATAACGGATTATAAAGTCCAGGACAACGCGACAAAAATCTGAGTCAATTTATTACGAGGGGGCCTGAGTGTCGCAAGTTGAAAAGTAACTTTACAGTATGAAATTGGCAGCGAGCTACTCACAGGTACTAGAATGTGCGTGACGGTGTCCGAGAACTTCACTTTTTGTCTCTCTCCGCTCTGCTTGGTCTGACCGTGCTGCTGTCTGGTGATAGGCAACGGAAGGTGGTCAGGTCTCGTCGCCGGGGTCTTGTAGTGGCGGGTGACATCAGGCTGGGGTGGTGGGGGTGGTCTGATCAGGGGCAGGGGAGGGGGGGGAGGGTGCTCCTGTCTTGTCACCGGCAGGGGGGGAGGCGGAACGGGGGCGGGTTCGTCGCTGGAGCTCCCATCCGTCGAGCACCCAGAGCAGGAGGAATGAGAGCAGTGCGGGGAACCTGGAAATACAGGGACGTAACACGAGTTCTTGTTTACTAGGAGGGCTGGGGTTACCTGAATTTGTCCCGTTTTCCATATCTCTGGGCACCCTATTAATAAGGGGTACTTGAAGTGGTTAAAAAGTGGTCGAGGTCTAAAAACAGATTTTTTGAGTTGTAGATTTGAACACAAAATGTCTGACCTTTGCTGCTCTTTACTACAAAACCCTGTAATTTGTATAGGCAACAAAGTAGACACACAATTTTTCGCCTAAGTACGGTGACTAGTAAAACTTATTTATTTTCCCCTAAAGGTGATTTCCATGACTTGCGTGGTTTGAACACCTATCCTCGATATCAGAGAACTTGTTGACCAGACCATGGAAGGAGCTCGACATGTCTTACCTGTCTCACAACTTGAGGCGCTACTGCACTGGCTCAAGAGGTTCTGAGCCTTCTCTTTAGCAGCCAGCGCCAGGTCGTGTTCCTTCATGTCCCGAGCGTAGTAATGGATGTCCATGAACAGTTCGTGGTCCGACAGGTCGATCGCCAGTCGGAACGCCTTCTCAAACAAGCGGTGTCTGCCAAACACAATACCCAACGAATAAAGAACAGCATAATTTTACAGCTAGGAAGTTGTGTTGCGCGTTTCACACTCCCTCCTGATGAGTTCCGATAGAGAGAAACCTAGGTCAGGGGATTGGGCGGTGGTGATCGATTTTATTCAAAAATCAGCCATAATCTCTTTATCCAGTGGCAGCAGTGTATTAAGTGTTTGCTCTTTTTATCTCTTCATCACTCTTACATGTAATCTCCTTTATATATAACAAAACACATCAAATTATGAAATATTATTCTGTCCTACTAAATCAAGTAATATATATTCTGAACTTCAAAGAGTTCTATCCGAGAGAAGCTATAAAGATCCATCTAGCTTTGACAATATGATAGTTTCAATTGTGTTCTAGATGCAAACTGTGGTGCAAATAGAGCGGCAGCATTTGAGGGTGCCAAGGAATGTTCACACTCTCGATTAGGAGCCGAGCAGCTTCACAGTCCAGTTCTCACCTGAGTAAATGATGGAAGAATCTCCTCGTCAAGTCCCGGACTTGGTCACCAAAGTCTACCTCGGTGGCATGGGAGATAGGTTGCAAAGGAACATGGAAACTTCCGAGGGCTGTCTGAAGTTGAACTGTGGAACAAAAAGCGATCGCTCAAACTGTGGCACTGCACACCGTCGGTTCAATTATTCTAGAGTATGGAACCGCGACTGGTTTCACGTCACACAGCTCTATATCTATATGCAAACTAACGGCCGAACACGAGTGTAACTGACCTTCTCTCTCCGGCGTGAGCGGTTGTCGGAACAGGTGGCTGGTGATGCGCTGCAGGCAGGCAAGGCAAGTGGCGCCGTACGAGTCCCAGCGCAGACTCAGCAGAATGTTAATGGCCCGATCCACGTGGTTCAGTGACAGGTACTGTGACACCAGTGCGTCTGGAGTGAGGCCTGAACCCTGAACATCTCCCTGGAGACCTCCACCGCCCACCAGTCGCAGCATTGCCAGGGGGCCCCTACAATGAATATGGTGATAAGTTACTCGATTTCAGAACCGTGGCTTTTTTTCTCTCCTCTAATTACAGCATCTTACTACGTGATCATTATTCTATTGGGGGTAGGGTTAAGGAAGAAAGTATATTAGAAGTAATCTACCCACATTTGCGGGGAAGGAGGGTAGGGAATAATTTAAGGAAAACCTGCCCTCAGTAGATCCGACCGTGATTCAAACCCCAATCTACTCGTTTCCTGCACACCAGTCTTAAATGAGAATAACACGCTAGACCATCGAACCACTGAAGAGGGTAAAAAAAAAAGGCCTTGTTATAATTTTCTCGAGATGTGCGAGTATTTATTACCAACCTTTCAAAGTGCAGCAGCAGGAGCCCGTCGGTCTGGAGGTATCTCTCGGCAAACTGCGAAACTTGTAGTTTCTTGCCCCACTCGAGATGCAACAGAGTCGGCTGGTTGCGGAAATACGACGCCAAGTCCAGGAGGTTGGAGGGAGTCACATCCTCGCTTACCAGCTGGTTCTTAATGCACGACAGCGCTATGTCGAAACACTGGAGCTGGCTCCGTTCATTGGCCACCATTACTAGGGCCCCATCGGGGTGCCACGACACCATTGTGGGGATCTGTCATCGAGAATAATATTTATAAACTGTGTTTTGTCAAGTTTGTAGACTTGGAAATGTTCTTAGAAAGGTGTGTGAATGGTCTGAAAATTGTGGAAGCTTTGCTAAAAATTTTTTATCTAAAATACAAATTTATTTTCAAATTTTATCATTTTAATTCTGTGCTGATATTTAATGTTGAATTGTTCTAAATCTGTTAAAATCAAATAAACTCTACAACTTTAGGTGTTAAATATTATATAAAAAATGTTATATTGGAAACATGATTACCATATATTATCATATATCATATTTTGACAAAATGTAATTTAAATATTTTATATTTTTGTCGTGTGAACATTAATTTACAATATAAACAAAAGCATAAATTGACAAAAAAATTGGACATAAATGTGTGTTTTAACTTTCAATATCTTTATTGGCAAATCTTCTTTATTGACAAATTCGAAGTTTTACTTTTGAATCGAAGTTGAAGTTGACAAATATTTTAAGTTTTCGAAGATTCACACACCCCTCGCTATAACAATAGTTTATATCCAGCATCCCCCTCCCTTGTCACCAATAAGTTGTTAGAAAACTCCTCTCCCTTACAAAGGCAGCTTTGACAAGATGCGTGATGCCCCGACCCTCGTCAAAGAGCACCAGAGAGCCGTCGATACAGCCGAGCAGCAGTTTCTCCTCGTCCGGACTGAACGCGTGGCAGCAGACCTGTGTTTGCAGGGGGATGGACGTGACAGACGTCCTCTGGAGTCGACACTTGCTGATCTCATACGTGCAGCTTTCCACGGTCACCTCACCCTGCAACAGCGAGTGCAAGTCACATGATCTGGTCAAATAGTTGGGAAATTAACTGCGGTATCGTCATTAGAGATATGCAAATAGAGAACCCCAGAACTGCCCTCGGATTGGTTCGACTGGATGAGTGTGGTGTAAAATCCAAGATGGCGCTATAGGCCTCAAGGTAGTTGTTCTCATGCCGTGGATACGAGTAGATGGATTCGAGATGAGTGCGAGTATAGACACACACTGAGGACAGAACTGTGGACCTCAGGAGGAGATGCGCATCTCTCACACGTTACCGACATAAGACTCGCTCAGACTATCGACTCCTAATCATTGTACAATCTGTTCCTTTCATGTATATAAAACTTACATATTGTAAGACCAAATGAGGAGAATGAAACAGTTCTCATAAATACAAAGGGTTATTGAATGTACCTTCCTGGATACTTTCTGTTCGACGGAGTGGATGACATTGGTCTGGACGTGACTGAAGGACACACAAACGGGATCGAACTCTGTCCGGTAGTAGCACACCAGCCCTGCCTTGGTGCTGAAACAGTATCAACAACATAGTACCGTCTCTGTCCTTGGTGCTGCGACAGTATCAACAACATAGTACTGTCTCTGTCCTTGGTGCTGCGACAGTATCAACAACGTAGTACCGTCTCTGTCCTTGGTGCTGCGACAGTATCAACAACATAGTACCATCTCTGTCCTTGGTGCTGCGACAGTATCAACAATCTAACAAAGCCTGTTGCCCTCGACTGACTTAAACAAGGAATATATCGACCGACACAAGTGACCAGGATTAAAACCTCAATCTTGTCTATCGCAAGAGTAGCGCCTTAGACCACACAGCCACCGAAGCGGGTGCTTCCATATTATTTTAATAAGTTTCTAAGAGATCATCATCATCATCAACAACAATTTCCAGCCACTGGCCTGGTCTGTTTGTAACATAAGCCTCTCCGACATCTCCTATACAATGACTCCTCTAGTGACTTAAGTTCCGACGTTTATCAGTCTAGTTTCCAGCTCACTCACCCACTGACACTGTAGACATGCACATTCGCCCTATCTTGATCCTTGACAACGGGACTCCAGGGGTACACTTCGTCCCTGGTGCACCGCCACCAAACCAGCACCTGGGACACAACCGCATATTGGAACCTTAGCACGGCTCTTTGCTCTTATTGCGCTAGGATTGGCTGATATTTAGATGCTAGCCTGCATTACACATAGCATGATATAACAGTTCCCAGAGCTTTGCAACTCACAGGGAGCATTATATAATGGTTCTAAGAGGGTTGCAACTCACAGGGAGCATTATATAATGGTTCTAAGAGGGATTGCAACTCACAGGGAGCATTATATAATGTTTCTAAGAGGGTTGCAACTCACAGGGAGCATTATATAATGGTTCTAAGAGGGTTGCAACTCACAGGGAGCATTATATAACAGTTCTAAGAGGGTTGCAACTCACATAGATAATTAGACCAAACAGTTAAAACAACATACTTATTTAGATCTTGAATTTGAAACTAATCTGATAATCTAAAAGTATTATCTTTCTTAAATTTGTTGTTGTTGTTGTTCAAATCCTTGAATCTGAGCTCCAGAGTTGTAAGAAGAGCAGCTCTCACCATGTCCCCAGAGAGATTGCACGACAGTTTCCTCTCCAAACGTCGCCCTGAAGGTCCTGCAAGCTCCAGGAGCTGAACCCTGGCCTCCAAGCGACTCAACTTCTCCGGCGAGTTCACCTTCACGGTCGGCTTGGAGAAGTAAACCATCGTCAACTGGTTGTCGTTGTACGAGCAGATTAGGTGAGTCCTCGTCAACACAACTGGAAATAAAACAATTGCTGTTGCTTTGCGCAATGTTTTGGTTCTTTCGAGACATCAATTCTAATGATAGCATTCCTGATTGGGTTCTAAAATGCAATGTATGATTGGGTTCTAAGATGCAATGCCTGATTGGGTTCTAAGATGCAATGTATGATTGGGTTCTAAGATGCAATGTATGATGCGTTCTAATATGCAATGCTTGGTTTGAATATACAAACTTTTAGAATTTTTTACTTATGGTCAGAATTTAAAAGTAAGTCAAATGTAAATAGTTCTTCTTAGCATCGTGTCTTACTGCCCATTTGTGTGATATAATAAATTACAAACTATCGATATACAACACATAAATGTAGTTTCTATGACATCCGCCCAACTCACCGTCAGTCACATAATCTGAGAGAAGCTTTCCTACAAGATATTTATCAAACACTATCTTGACGACATCTCCTGTGAAAACGTTGACACATATGTTTACGAGGAGTCCAGAACCGAACATTATCTGCAGTATACAGTTGTCTTGCCACCGACAAAACACAACCTTCTGTTGCACTAGCTGCTCCTGTAACACAACGTTAGTGTATTAGTGGAACCAGGACATTCAGGTACCTCTTAGTGCATATGTGCATGAGATGCAACAGAAACTAAACACAAGTATTAGTACGTACTAGGTCTCTAATATGTTGTTTCTTGTGTTTCAACATGTACTAGTCAGGGTAGGACTGTCTGTCATGATGAGTTAGTCAGGGTAGGACTGTCTGTCATGATGAGTTAGTCAGGGTTGGACTAGTCCGTCATCAGGAGTCAGTCTTGGCAAGACGAGAGCCTCACCTCCAGTTCTTTGATAGACTCCTTGAGCTTGTTGGGTCTCTTGTTTGGAGGAACCCAAGTCATACCTCTCTTCTCCGCATACGTCCTTTTCCCCTCAGTGTAGGGGGAGTCTGTGTTGTCTTTCTTCTCATGATACCTGAAACAATCACAACCTGCAGACTGAACACCTTGTGGATACGGTTGTCTGAACACCTTGTGGATACAGTTGTCTGAACACCTTGTGGATACGGTTGTCTGGACACCTTGTGGATACAGTTGTCTGAACACCTTGTGGATACAGTTGTCTGAACACCTTGTGGATACGGTTGTCTGAACACCTTGTGGATACAGTTGTCTGAACACCTTGTGGATACGGTTGTCTGAACACCTTGTGGATACAGGTGTCTGAACACCTTGTGGATACCGTTGTCTGAACACCTTGTGGATACGGTTGTCTGAACACCTTGTGGATACGGTTATCTGAACACTTTGTGGATACGGTTGTCTGAACACCTTGTGGATACGGTTGTCTGAACACCTTGTGGATACGGTTGTCTGAACACCTTGTGGATACGGTTGTCTGAACACCTTGTGGATACGGTTGTCTGAACACCTTGTGGATACGGTTGTCTGAACACCTTGTGGATACGGTTGTCTGAACACCTTGTGGATACGGTTGTCTGAACACCTTGTGGATACGGTTGTCTGAACACCTTGTGGATACGGTTGTCTGAACACCTTGTGGATACGGTTGTCTGAACACCTTGTGGATACGGTTGTCTGAACACCTTGTGGATACGGTTGTCTGAACACCTTGTGGATACGGTTGTCTGAACACCTTGTGGATACGGTTGTCTGAACACCTTGTGGATACGGTTGTCTGAACACCTTGTGGATACGGTTGTCTGAACACCTTGTGGATACGGTTGTCTGAACACCTTGTGGATACGGTTGTCTGAACACCTTGTGGATACGGTTGTCTGAACACCTTGTGGATACGGTTGTCTGAACACCTTGTGGATACGGTTGTCTGAACACCTTGTGGATACGGTTGTCTGAACACCTTGTGGATACGGTTGTCTGAACACCTTGTGGATACGGTTGTCTGAACACCTTGTGGATACGGTTGTCTGAACACCTTGTGGATACGGTTGTCTGAACACCTTGTGGATACGGTTGTCTGAACACCTTGTGGATACGGTTGTCTGAACACCTTGTGGATACGGTTGTCTGAACACCTTGTGGATACGGTTGTCTGAACACCTTGTGGATACGGTTGTCTGAACACCTTGTGGATACGGTTGTCTGAACACCTTGTGGATACGGTTGTCTGAACACCTTGTGGATACGGTTGTCTGAACACCTTGTGGATACGGTTGTCTGAACACCTTGTGGATACGGTTGTCTGAACACCTTGTGGATACGGTTGTCTGAACACCTTGTGGATACGGTTGTCTGAACACCTTGTGGATACGGTTGTCTGAACACCTTGTGGATACGGTTGTCTGAACACCTTGTGGATACGGTTGTCTGAACACCTTGTGGATACGGTTGTCTGAACACCTTGTGGATACGGTTGTCTGAACACCTTGTGGATACGGTTGTCTGAACACCTTGTGGATACGGTTGTCTGAACACCTTGTGGATACGGTTGTCTGAACACCTTGTGGATACGGTTGTCTGAACACCTTGTGGATACAGTTGTCTGAACACCTTGTGGATACAGTTGTCTGAACACCTGGTGGATACAGTTGTCTGAACACCTTGTGGATACGGTTGTCTGTTAAATGCTGTTTGGGTGTCCTGAGCAGGACAGAGTAACTGAAGATGGAGAAGGACATACACGAGGACAAATGGGAGTGAAAAGAATAGATAATTAGGAAGCTAAGCTATATTGGATCTTCTTACAGAAATGAAGGATGGATTGAGTAAGATGTTCAGATGGCCAAGGGGAAATTACTAAGCAGAAGTCTGGTTCATAAATTGGTGAACATAAACTTATCCATGTGTTGATCCTGGACATGTTTGTTGGCCCTAATGCAAGTAAGAAATGGGAAATTCTTATTTGACAACAGTCCAGTGGTTGCAAGTGTGTGAGGATGTGGAAAAATCAACACATTAATAAAGAGGAACTCTCACTGCTATCTGTCATGTTACCAGTATAGCAATAAACGCATCTAATTATAATTATGTTAACTTATTATTATCTTAACTTCATTAGAGACCTCCAGAAAAACTCTTGGTTCCTAACTGGGACTATTATTATTGAGGTGGAAGACCTAGCACAAAACTAGTGTGTCACGTCAGTAAAAACTTGCTGTGTTAAGTTTGGAGTCATTTCTCGATACAGGTGGGGTAGTAGCCTTTGCATCGATTTCCTAATTCCCATGTTCAAATAGATTTACAGCAATAAATATATTTGTATCAGGTTAATTTTATATAAATAATAATCACATAGTCCCAAATCTAATGAACCAACTCTTTGATAAATGGGGAGACATAAACTTACCTGAATGCACCGAAATCTGAGTCTTTAATTACAATTTCATCTTTCAATGTCCAAAACCGAGCTTGGCTCAGTAAAGTTATCATTTTTGTTAATGGTTTTAGAAAGTTTAAAACAAAAATTAAAATTTGAAAAATTCCTAACTGAATTAGCCATAAAAATTACTTGGGCTAGCCTGTAGATTAGGTTAAGCAATAAATCCAAACACAATATAACCAGATAATAATTTGTTTCGTTTCATTAAATAGGAATGCATTCAAAGGTGACATTTATTTTTAATTACAGAGCCAAAAGAAACCCAACTTAGTTTGACAAACAGCTGATAAACATAATGTAAACACTAAGGATGAGACTACGCCATTTTTAAATGTGTGCTAAAACCACTACTACACTAAAAACGTATATTTTAATAATATTTTCTTTTTGGTTAATTTATTTTTAAACTATGGTAATTGCTCAAAATATTATTAGTGCATTGGTATTTTGACAAATGTTTTTATTGCTCTCATTTATTTTAAATCAAGCCCATTTAAATAAATACTTAGTTTGTTGGTTAAGCTGGAGTAAAACAATTGAAAGGAAAATATAAATAGAAATTAGAAATATCCTGTTCCTGTCACCAAAAGCTAATCACAAATGAAGAGTGAAAATTGACTAAAATGTTATTAAGTTATGTTTGTGCCTTTATTATTTGTTTTTTAAACAATTGTGTATCATATACAAAGGCTTTTCCCGACCAGGGAAAATGGGAGTTTGAAATGAGCTCGGTAAGCTAAAAGCTTTTGTATCTTTAAGAATATAACAAATAGCACTAACCGGTGATTTGTCTCAAGGAAATAAACATTTCTGAGAATTGAAAAGATAAAGCACGTAGCAAGATTACATACTATTAGCGTCATCTATTTCTCGACATTATTGTTGGGTTACATTTATGTTAATGAAGACGGTTGTTTGAAACCAAGGTGCTTGGGAAGATATTTGGTCCCAAAAGGGAAGTTCAATCTAAATTGTAATATGTATTTGTAATATGCTTGTAAAATACAATTTATACCAACTTATTTTATTGTACCATCCCAATTTTGAGCCCTGACTCATGATATTAGCAACATATTAAATCAATAAAGATATTGGGTAGTGGAGGAGGCTACACAATGATGAGTTGCATACCCTTTACTCATCACAAGACATTGTCTGTATCCGAATAGTCATGTACACTTGACTTGATGCAGACTTGATGCAGTCTTCTAAATTTTACACTTCTCGCGGTTTTCATAGTGATGACTGCATCAAACTATTCGAACGTCAACACACTTGGGCCCGCAGTGCTGCTTCCTACAGAATAATGTAGAAACTATGTAAAAGCCATCTCTTAGCTCTAATGAAAACGAAATATTTGTGTAAGTCGGTGCTCAAGCAGACAAAACGATAATACTAAAACAATTGCCAGTCAAACACCGCACCAACGCCGCAAGAAAACTGCATGGCTCATAGCTTTCGTATCCATGGTTACCAAGATCTCGAGAAGACCGCATCTGTCTAGTCCGCGACTATTCGGACAGATCTATACTTGGTCACGTGATTGCCAATGCAGCTATCAACGCGACCTCGCATAAGTAGACTATTCGGATACAGCCATTGTTAGGATAATAAAATCTTGCAAATTACATTGGGCAAGACATGCAATGTGAATGGAAGAATCTAGAACACTTCAGGTTCTTGACTAGTAAACCCAATGGGAAGAGACCATTGGGAAGACCTAGACACAGATTGGGGGATAACATTAGAATGAATTTGAGAAAGGGTGTAATGAGGTGGACTGGCCAGAATTAGCTTGGATAGGTGGCATACTTTTGAAAGTCCGGAATTAAGTTTCCAAATCACTCTCTTTACTAATAAATCCTTTCTCATATTGTTCATGAAACTTGTGCCTACTTGCCGAGAATAAAATAACCCACCTCAAGATCGACCCAAACTATATTCTCTTCCGTTCTTTATTTAGATTACTTTTTCACTTTCCTCCTCTTTTCATTTTAAACCTGGGCGCAGGTATAACTTTCAATGGCGTGTCAAACTTCATTTCGGCCAAAAGTAAACTTTCATCAGTCGTATACACCTTTTAGAGCCACATGCTAGCCAAATACCTTTTCCAGTTTGTCGTAAAAATAAAAGAGGATCAACTAGCCTATCTGCTATCTTGTAATGTAAAGTATAAATAGTCAGTACAAATGTCAATAAATTCCCGTTGGTAATCTAAACAAAGCTGTGACACGGTGTAAGAAAGATTTTAAAAAAAACTTCACAACATCTCATCAAAATAATAAATGTTAACCCGCTTCAATGGCCACGTGATATCACAGTAGATTGGATTGCTGATAACGGAGAGGTTGAGGTTCGAATCTCGGTCAGGGGTACTGAGAGGGGTTTTTACAAAATAGTTTTCAATTCTACCTCCATGCAAATGTGGTTAGGTATACATTTCCTATAAATATAATCTTCCTCATCCCTTTAAACTATTGGCATAGGCTCTAATTAGTACATCTCCTAAGCGTAGACCTATAACCCAAACCGGTTGTAAGACGCGGTGCTAAAAAAAAGTTTTAATTTGTTTATCTGGCCTATAAATCATGACGACGTATGGTATGAAACGGTGTGTCATGTACCACTGGTTGGGAAATACTGACCCGATGGAGATCTTGTGCGGTCTTATGCAAGTATAATAATTAGTAATCCTTAAAAATATTATAAATAGACATTATAAGCCGCCTGCCAATGATGCCAAACTTGTATTTGTTCTTAGACGGACGCTAATGTGACTGCCTCAAAAAGTCTCTTCAAAGGTTCGCAGATCTTCATACAGAGTGAGTTGGACACTTTTTAACTGTTTAATTTAATTGATCAACAAGTAAAAAGTCATAATCTTCTTGTTTTATTATTTTAATACTGTTCTTTCTCTTGCTTCC